>CM067223.1:70929205-71087567 GCA_034190945.1 Octodonta nipae | reverse complement strand
TTGTACATTTACAATTATACATTGTCAAGTTAACATAGCATAAATATACAAAAATACTATTTACAAAACTATCTGTAACGTGCTTAATACATTGTCAAGTTAACATAGCAGTGCTGCTAAATAGTCCATTTTTTTCGCAAGCACAAGTTAAAAGTACTTACAATGACGGTTGCGTCTCTGCCTCTTTCCAGGTGCCTGCAACATTTCTTCGGGTTTTCTTTTGACTCCATAGTGCATATATTGGTCGTGAGGTCCATTATATATGTAGACATTTTGATATGCCTGAGGGTGAATCGGATACTGTCTATTCTTGTATAACCTTGTGGCTGATGGCCGTAGTTGGACATATTTCCACCGTTACCCGCTAGCTGGTACTTCGGTGGTTCCTTGAAATGTTTCGTGTTGATTTGTCGAGTAGGTTTAACTCCAGACTTCCCATTCCATCCCTGATAAGTGTTTGTTGTCCGCGTTTCTTGCTGTCTTGTCATGTTTTCGGAATTAGTAGCACAATTTGCGCTATAATTTTTTGGCACTAATTTGGCTTCTTCTCGTTGAAACCATACTGTCTAACAAACTCCTCGTCTGTAAGATTATTGTACCACTCGTACACTTCTTTAGAGACAACTACGGTACTTGACAGGTCGATTCCTCTTTGATGGCTTTCTCTGCTCTACGTTTCTCTCTCGTTCTACTTCTTGCCGTGCTGCTGGACTAAGTGTTTTTAGCTATGGCAGCAACTTCTTCTTCCCCGATAGCAGGTTGTTGTTTCCTGACTAAATTCTTTGTGAACTCCATATAATCTTCTTCGGCCATAGTGGTAAATTTCGATAGATATGTTTACCACACAAGAACGTTTGAATAATGAAGTTCCTGTTCAAAATTCTGGTTTATATACTTTTTAATGACCCCCAATAATAGTTACCCAATAAATATCTAATTATCATAATTACCTATGGAATAAATTTGCATATTCTCCACAGATAGGGGTAGATTATTCTTTAGAGAATATTTTGAGTTTAATATCGTGTATTAAATATATAATTATTGTAGTCCACAATAAATTATAATAGAATAACATATTTTGTTTTATATGATATTCAGTATAGATGTTGCAATAGGAGACAGATGGTAATACATTATTTAGATCCGCTTTGCTAATAAAATAATGAATTCAATGAATTCTAGCAATTTTAAAGTCTAAAACAAACAGTAGCAAATGTCAGATAAATATATCCGACAGCTCTTGAAAAATTATTAATTTCAACGTGTTATAGCCATTACGTAATCTGTTTATTACTTATACGTAGTTGATCAGCACAACAAACTTTAATATTTGTTTAGGTATTCAGGAGAATGACAACTCAGTACTGTTAAATGTATTTTGGTTGGTGTCAAGGCATTGATTATATATCGACCTGTTGAACCCCACAAGATTCCCTGTTGTGTTCATGCCAATCATTCGAGAATTCTTTTATTCCGTATCAATTTATTCTGCATTGTTTCTTCCTGCATTTATTACCCAATTTTCAATTGGTTGCGACGTCAAATATGAGTCCCAACTGAACCATTTACATTTATTACTGCTAGTCAGGCCAATTTTTTTTGGTGTTTTCCCAGTACAAAATTGAATAAAAGAATATTTTAAAATATTTACAAAATTTATTAAATAATTAGTCAAAAATACTAAAAACTAAAAAAACTAAAGTTAAATATACAAAAATACTATTTACAAAATTATACATTTACAATTATACATTGTCAAGTTAACATAACATAAATATACAAAAATACTATTTACAAAACTATCTGTAACGTGCTTAATACATGTCAAGTTAACATAGCAGTGCTGCTAAATAGTCCATTTTTTCGCAAGCACCAGTTAAAAGTGCTTCCAATGACGGTTGCGTCTCTGCCTCTTTCCAGGTGCCTGCAACATTTCTTCGGGTTTTCTTTTGACTCCATAGTGCATATATTGGTCGTGAGGTCCATTATATATGTAGACATTTTGATATGCCTGAGGGTGAATCGGATACTGTCTATTCTTGTATAACCCTTGTGGCTGATGGCCGTAGTTGGACATATTTCCACCGTTACCCGCTAGCTGGTACTTCCGGGTTCCTTGAAATGTTTCGTGTTGAATTTGTCGAGTAGGTTTAACTCCAGACTTCCCATTCCATCCCTGATAAGTGTTTGTTGTCCGCGTTTCTTGCTGTCTTGTCATGTTTTCGGAATTAGGAGCACAATTTGCGCTATAATTTTTTGGCACTAATTTGGCTTCTTCTCGTTTGAAACCATACTGTCTAACAAACTCCTCGTCTGTAAGATTATTGTACCACTCGTACACTTCTTTAGAGACAACTACGGTACTTGACAGGTCGATTCCTCTTTTTATGGCTTTCTCTGCTCTACGTTTCTCTCTTCGTTCTACTTCTTGCCGTGCTTGCTGGACTAAGTTTTTAGCTATGGCAGCAACTTCTTCCTCCCCGATAGCAGGTTGTTGTTTCCTGACTAAATTCTTTGTGAACTCCATATAATCTTCTTCGGCCATAGTGGTAAATATTTCGATAGATATGTTTACCACACAAGAACGTTTTGAATAATGAAGTTCCTGTTCAAAATTCTGGTTTATATACTTTAATGACCCCAATAATAGTACCCAATAAATATCTAATTAGCATAATTACCTATGGATTAAATTTGCATAATCTCCACAGGTAGGGGTAGATTATTCTTTAGAGAATATTTTGAGTTTAATATGTATTAAATATATAATTATTGTACTCCACAAATAAATTATATAGACTAACATATTTTTTGTTTTATATGATATTCAGTATAGATGTTGCAATAGGAGACAGACGGTAATACATTATTTAGATCCGCTTTGCTAATAAAATAATGAATTCTAGCAATTTAAAGTCTAAAACAAACACAGCAATGTCAGATAAATATATCCGACAGCTCTTGAAAAATTATTAATTTCAACGTGTTATAGCCATTACGTAATCTGTTTATTACTTATACGTAGTTGATCAGCAGAACAAACTGTAATATTTGTTTAGGTATTCCAGGAGAATGACAACTCAGTTAGAGAATATTTTGAGTTTAAATGTATTAAATATATAATTATTGTACCACATATATAAATTATAATAGAATACATATTTTGTTTTATATGATATTCAGTATAGATTTTGCAATAGGAGACAGACGGTAATACATTATTTAGATCCGTTTTGCTAATAAAATAATGAATTTCAATGAATTCTAGCAATTTTAAAGTCTAAAACAAACAGTAGCAAATGTCAGATAAATATATACGACAGCTCTTGAAAAATTATTAATTTCAACGTGTTATAGCCATTACGTAATCTGTTTATTACTTATACGTAATTGATCAGCACAACAAACTGTAATATTTGTTTAGGAATTCCAGGAGAATGACAACTCAGTACAGTTAAATGTATTTTGGTTGGTGTCAAGGCATTGAATATATATCGACCTGTTGAACCCCACAATATTCCCTGTTGTGTTCATGCCAATCATTCGAGAATTCTTTTATTCCGTATCAATTTATTCTGCTTTGTTTCTTCCTGCATTTATTACCCAATTTTCAATTGGTTGCGACGTCAAATATGACTCCCAACTGAACCATTTACATTTATTACTGCTTTTTTGGTGTTTTCCCAGTACAAAATTGAATAAAAGAATATTTTAAAGTATTTACAAAGTTTATTAAATAATTAGTCAAAAATACTAAAAACTAAAGTTAAATATACAAAAATACTATTTACAAAATTGTACATTTACAATTATACATTGTCAAGTTAACATAGCATAAATATACAAAAATACTATTTACAAAACTATCTGTAACGTACTTAATACATTGTCAAGTTAACATAGCAGTGCTGCTAAATAGTCCATTTTTTCGCAAGCACCAGTTAAAAGTGCTTCCAATGACGGTTGCGTCTCTGCCTCTTTCCAGGTGCCTGCAACATTTCTTCGGGTTTTCTTTTGACTGGATAGTGCATATATTGGTCGTGAGGTCCATTATATATGTAGACATTTTGATATGCCTGAGGGTGAATCGGATACTGTCTATTCTTGTATAACCCTTGTGGCTGATGGCCGTAGTTGGACATATTTCCACCGTTACCCGCTAGCTGGTACTTCCGGGTTCCTTGAAATGTTTCGTGTTGAATTCGTCGAGTAGGTTTAACTCCAGACTTCCCATTCCATCCCTGATAAGTGTTTGTTGTCCGCGTTTCTTGCTGTCTTGTCATGTTTTCGGAATTAGTAGCACAATTTGCGCTATAATTTTTTGGCACTAATTTGGCTTCTTCTCGTTTGAAACCATACTGTCTAACAAACTCCTCGTCTGTAAGATTATTGTACCACTCGTACACTTCTTTAGAGACAACTACGGTACTTGACAGGTCGATTCCTCTTTTGATGGCTTTCTCTGCTCTACGTTTCTCTCGTCGTTCTACTTCTTGCCGTGCTTGCTGGACTATGTTTTTAGCTATGGCAGCAACTTCTTCCTCCCGATAGCAGGTTGTTGTTTCCTGACTAAATTCTTTGTGAACTCCATATAATCTTCTTCGGCCATAGTGGTAAATATTTCGATAAATATGTTTACCACACAAGAACGTTTGAATAATGAAGTTCCTCCAGTTTCCAGTTTCATGTCTTTATTGTCAGAGTTAAATTTTTACAAATTTCTTACTCCTAGTCCATATTTTTATACCTATTTCCCTAATTTGTTTTACATGTTTCATATACTTTTCCCTACGCTGTTACAATGTTTTCCCTACGCTATCCCTTAAGATATTTTATTCACTAAGATATTTCATTCCCTAAGATATTCAAGTTACCTGTTACTTCCTCTTCTGTCTGCAGTAGCGCCATCCTGGGTCTCTTCGTCCTGTGTTTCTTGCTTTCGTCGTAGTTTGTGACCTCTCGTAGTAGTGGGTTCCTGTGGTTTTCCATTCTTGCTATCTCCTTCTTAGTCCTCCTTATTATTTCCCCTTTTATAGTGCGTATCCCTAGATCTCTTCTTAGCTGCTCGTTTCTCATGTACCATGGTGCGTCCGTCATTCTTCTCAGGGCGTTGTGCTGAATCCTTTCTAATTTCTTGGTGTGTGTGTCCGCTGCTTGTCCCCATATGCTTGCTCCGTACATCATCAATGGTTTACTGCTGCTTCGTAGATCGTCTTCTTTATCCTCAGGTGTAGCCTGCTCCTCCGTCCTATTAATGCGTTTATCATGCTGATGCGCTGTTTGGCTCTCTTCGCTGTTTCCTCTATGTGTTTCCCCCATGTTAGCTTCCTGTCGATGTGGATCCCTAGGTATTTTACGTTTTCCTGCCAGTTGATGGGTGTTCCTCCTACAGTTAGTCTCCTGGTTGGCTTGTCCTTTTTTCTCCTTCCTATTGCTATTGCTTGTGTCTTTTCTGTGTTGATCCTGATCTTCCATTTCTTGGCCCATTTTTCCATCTCATCTATGTCCTGTTGTAAGTAGATTGTTGAATGGTCTGCCCTTGCTGATGTTGCTGCTTTTGCTGTGTCGTCTGCGTATACGTAAGTCCTTGAGTGTCTCGTCCCTTTTGGTATGTCGCTGGTGTAGATGTTGTATAATGCCGGTGATAGTGCTGATCCCTGTGGTACTCCTGCCCTGATGCGTCTCTCCGTTGATGTGGTTCCGTCGATCCTGATCCTGTATGTCCTTCCTGTGAGGTAGTCCTGGGTTATCCTTGTGGTGGTTCTTCTGAATCCTTTTTCGTCCATTTTTGCTATAAGCCCGTCCTGCCAGATCCTGTCGAATGCCTTTTCTACGTCGAAAAATATTATGCACGTCGACCTTTTGTTCTCCGTGTCATCCATCGCGTCCTCCACCATCCTCATTACTTGATCCTCCGTCGAGTGTCCCTCTCTGAATCCGCATTGTTCGTCTGGTATGATCCTTAGTTGTTCCTCTTCTTCCTTGATCCTCTTCAAATGATTCTGTCCATGATTTTGCTTGTGTTGCTCAGTAGGCTTATTGGCCTGTAGTTTTGTGGGAGTTTCCTGTTCTTTCCTTGCTTTGGTAATAATATGATCTCTGCTTTCTTCCATTCCCTCGGGTATCTTTGGTCCTTTAGAATGTTGTTGAATAGGCTCTTCATTCTTTTGTCTATGTACTCCTCTGGCAGCTCCTTTAACATCCTGTTCGTGATCCTGTCCCATCCTGGTGCTTTCTTCGTATTCAGTCTTCCTATGATATCCATTATTTCTTCTGTCGTGGTTTCCCTCATTTGCTCTTCGTTTGGTTGTGTTCTTCGTACTTCTTGCCCTAATTTCTTGATTTCTTCTTCAAATTCTCTATCGTCTCCTGGGTCTACATTGAGTGTGAATTGTTCCTCCATAGCATCCGCGAATATTTCCACCTTGTCCTCTGTTCTGTGTTTTAGTCCGTTTCTTCCTTGTAGCGGTGCCGCTTTATTCCCTTCTGTGTTCCTTTTCATTCTTCTCATTATGTGCCAGTGTGTGTTCTTGTCGATGTCTAATCCTTGCAGGTAATTGTTCCACTTTTCGCTCCGGTGTTCCGTCAATTCTTCTTTTATTTCTTTGCTTAACCTGTTGATCGTCCTTTTTACCCCTGGGTCGTAGTTTATTCTGTACCTTCTCTTTTGTCTGTTTCTCTCCCGTATTTTGTCCTTTAGCCCTCTTGGTATGTCTCCTGTGTAGATTCTGCATTTTGTTGTTGTTGTGTTGATTCGGTGTGCTTCTATGATCTGCTCCCTGATTCTTCTTGCTTCCTCATCTATACTTGTTATTGTTTCCTCTTCTTCTTCCGTCCTCGATGTCAAAGTAGTTTTGAATCCCTCCAGCTAATCCTTGTCTCCGCCTTGGTTTGTGGCTTATCTGTCCATCTAGCAGCTGTTATCGTCACTGGGTTGTGGTCCGATGATAGTTCCTCCGTTGTTTCTATGTCGTAATCCATGTCCGTGTTCTGCAGGATAAAGATGTCCAGTACGTCTCCTTGGCCTCTTGTTGGATGATGGGTTGGTTCCGTTGGTCCCATTACGTCGTATCTCCCTCTTTCTGCGTGTTCCTGTAGTTTCTTTCCGCTCGGTGTGCTGACTCTCGAGTTCCAGTCTCGATGTTTGGCGTTTAGGTCTCCTCCTAGTATTTTCGGCTTTACGTTGTCCCTAAAAATAAGATTTAAGTCATTATTTGTAAGTTCTTTATTTGGTGGTCGATACGCGCTAATTATCTGTATCTTCCTTCCGTCCTTCATTTCTACTTCTACAGTTACGTTTTCGATGTTCTCTGTTTGGTATGGGTCGTCCTGCTGGTGTTTTAGTCGGTTCTTCACGGCGATTATGACTCCTCCTCCTGGTTTCCTTCCTGGCCTGTCCGCCCTGTGTACTGTGTAGTTTCTGATCCTAAAATTGTCCTCTTCTTTGAGCCAGGTCTCCTGTATTGCTGCTATGTCGATGTTGTTCTCCTCTAGGTGTAATTCCAATTCGTTTTTCTTATTCTTGAGCCCGTTGGCGTTCCACGTCATGATTTTCAAAGTTGTTGTGGTCGTCTTATCCATGCACGAGGTTTAGTCTTGTTGCCAGCCCCATGAAGGACTGGAAAATTTTCTTTCATCATTGTGAGTACGTCTTGTCCATTTGTTCGTGTTTCTCTTGATTCTTCTACGGTTGGTCTAGCTGCGGCTGCGTAGCTTATTCCGGTCCTTGTTCTTGGTTCATCATCGTTGTTTCTCTTCTTTGGGAACTTCTCGCATTCCCTATAGCTCGCTGGGTGTGGCCCTCCGCAATTGGCGCATTTTGGTGGCTGTTCTCTCGGTCTTCTGCATTCCCTGGATTCATGTGATCCTCCGCATTTTACGCATTTTGGGGGCGCTGTACATCTGCCTTGTCCATGGCCGAACTTTTGGCAATTGTAGCATTGCCCGATAGATGCTCTGGGTCTTTGTGTCTCCACTCTGACTTTGCAGTTTCCGATATCCTGTAATTGAAAAACTTGTTTATTTTCTGTTGTTTTTTCCAGTTGGACGATGACCATGGCCATCGGCGTCTTTTTGTTACACCCTTCTCTGTCCTGGTTGTTCTGATCATCCTGGTGATCAAAAATTCTGGTTTATATACTTTTAATGACCCCCAATAATAGTACCCAATAAATATCTAATTAGCATAATTACCTATGGATTAAATTTGCATAATCTCCACAGGTAGGGGTAGATTATTCTTTAGAGAATATTTTGAGTTTAATATGTATTAAATATATAATTATTGTAGTCCACAAATAAATTATAATAGAATAACATATTTTTGTTTTATATGATATTCAGTATAGATTTTGCAATAGGAGACAGACGGTAATACATTATTTAGATCCGTTTTGCTAATAAAATAATGAATTTCAATGAATTCTAGCAATTTTAAAGTCTAAAACAAACAGTAGCAAATGTCAGATAAATATATACGACAGCTCTTGAAAAATTATTAATTTCAACGTGTTATAGCCATTACGTAATCTGTTTATTACTTATACGTAATTGATCAGCACAACAAACTGTAATATTTGTTTAGGTATTCCAGGAGCATGACAACTCAGTTAGAGAATATTTTGAGTTTAATATGTATTAAATATATAATTATTGTACCACATATATAAATTATAATAGAATAACATATTTTTGTTTTATATGATATTCAGTATAGATGTTGCAATAGGAGACAGATGGTAATACATTATTTAGATCCGCTTTGCTAATAAAATAATGAATTTCAATGAATTCTAGCAATTTTAAAGTCTAAAACAAACAGTAGCAAATGTCAGATAAATATATCCGACAGCTCTTGAAAAATTATTAATTTCAACGTGTTATAGCCATTACGTAATCTGTTTATTACTTATACGTAATTGATCAGCACAACAAACTGTAATATTTGTTTAGGTATTCCAGGAGAATGACAACTCAGTACTGTTAAATGTATTTTGGTTGGTGTCAAGGCATTGATTATATATCGACCTGTTGAACCCCACAATATTCCCTGTTGTGTTCATGCCAATCATTCGAGAATTCTTTTATTCCGTATCAATTTATTCTGCTTTGTTTCTTCCTGCATTTATTACCCAATTTTCAATTGGTTGCGACGTCAAATATGACTCCCAACTGAACCATTTACATTTATTACTGCTTTTTTGGTGTTTTCCCAGTACAAAATTGAATAAAAGAATATTTTAAAGTATTTACAAAATTTATTAAATAATTAGTCAAAAATACTAAAAACCTAAAGTTACATATACAAAAATACTATTTACAAAATTGTACATTTACAAATATACATTGTCAAGTTAACATAGCATAAATATACAAAAATACTATTTACAAAACTATCTGTAACGTGCTTAATACATTGTCAAGTTAACATAGCAGTGCTGCTAAATAGTCCATTTTTTCGCAAGCACCAGTTAAAAGTACTTCCAATGACGGTGCGTCTCTGCCTCTTTCCAGGTGCCTGCAACATTTCTTCGGGTTTTCTTTTGACTCCATAGTGCATATATTGGTCGTGAGGCAATATGTAGACATTTTGATATGCCTGAGGGTGAATCGGATACTGTCTATTCTTGTATAACCCTTGTGGCTGATGGCCGTAGTTACATATTTCCACCGTTACCCGCTAGCTGGTACTTCCGGGTTCCTTGAAATGTTTCGTGTTGAATTTGTCGAGTAGGTTTAACTCCAGACTTCCCATTCCATCCCTGATAAGTGTTTGTTGTCCGCGTTTCTTGCTGTCTTGTCATGTTTTCGGAATTAGTAGCACAATTTGCGCTATAATTTTTTGGCACTAATTTGGCTTCTTCTCGTTTGAAACCATACTGTCTAACAAACTCCTCGTCTGTAAGATTATTGTACTCGTACACTTCTTTAGAGACAACTACGGTACTTGACAGGTCGATTCCTCTTTTGATGGCTTTCTCTGCTCTACGTTTCTCTCTTCGTTCTACTTCTTGCCGTGTTTGCTGGACTAAGTTTTTAGCTATGGCAGCAACTTCTTCCTCCCCGATAGCAGGTTGTTGTTTCCTGACTAAATGTGAACTCCATATAATCTTCTTCGGCCATAGTGGTAAATATTTTGATAGATATGTTTACCACACAAGAACGTTTGAATAATGAAGTTCCTGTTCAAAAATTCTGGTTTATATACTTTTAATGACCCCCAATAATAGTACCCAATAAATATCTAATTAGCATAATTACCTATGGATTAAATTTGCATAATCTCCACAGATAGGGGTAGATTATTCTTTAGAGAATATTTTGAGTTTAATATGTATTAAATATATAATTATTGTACCACATATATAAATTATAATAGAATAACATATTTTTGTTTTATATGATATTCAGTATAGATGTTGCAATAGGAGACAGATGGTAATACATATTTAGATCCGCTTTGCTAATAAAATAATGAATTTCAATTAATTCTAGCAATTTTAAAGTCTAAAACAAACAGTAGCAAATGTCAGATAAATATATCCGACAGCTCTTGAAAAATTATTAATTTCAACGTGTTATAGCCATTACATAATCTGTTTATTACTTATACGTAATGATCAGCACAACAAACTGTAATATTTGTTTAGGTATTCCAGGAGAATGACAACTCAGTACTGTTAAATGTATTTTGGTTGGTTTCAAGGCATTGATTATATATCGACCTGTTGAACCCCACAATATTCCCTGTTGTGTTCATGCCAATCATTCGAGAATTCTTTTATTCCGTATCAATTTATTCTGCTTTGTTTCTTCCTGCATTTATTACCCAATTTTCAATTGGTTGCGACGTCAAATATGACTCCCAACTGAACCATTTACATTTATTACTGCTTTTTTGGTGTTTTCCCAGTACAAAATTGAATAAAAGAATATTTTAAAGTATTTACAAAATTTATTAAATAATTAGTCAAAAATACTAAAAACCTAAAGTTACATATACAAAAATACTATTTACAAAATTGTACATTTACAATTATACATTGTCAAGTTAACATAGCATAAATATACAAAAATACTATTTACAAAACTATCTGTAACGTGCTTAATACATTGTCAAGTTAACATAGCAGTGCTGCTAAATAGTCCATTTTTTCGCAAGCACCAGTTAAAAGTACTTCCAATGACGGTTGCGTCTCTGCCTCTTTCCAGGTGCCTGCAACATTTCTTCGGGTTTTCTTTTGACTCCATAGTGCATATATTGGTCGTGAGGTCCATTATATATGTAGACATTTTGATATGCCTGAGGGTGAATCGGATACTGTCTATTCTTGTATAACCCTTGTGGCTGATGGCCGTAGTTGGACATATTTCCACCGTTACCCGCTAGCTGGTACTTCCGGGTTCCTTGAAATGTTTCGTGTTGAATTTGTCGAGTAGGTTTAACTCCAGACTTCCCATTCCATCCCTGATAAGTGTTTGTTGTCCGCGTTTCTTGCTGTCTTGTCATGTTTTCGGAATTAGTAGCACAATTTGCGCTATAATTTTTTGGCACTAATTTGGCTTCTTCTCGTTTGAAACCATACTGTCTAACAAACTCCTCGTCTGTAAGATTATTGTACCACTCGTACACTTCTTTAGAGACAACTACGGTACTTGACAGGTCGATTCCTCTTTTGATGGCTTTCTCTGCTCTACGTTTCTCTCTTCGTTCTACTTCTTGCCGTGTTTGCTGGACTAAGTTTTTAGCTATGGCAGCAACTTCTTCCTCCCCGATAGCAGGTTGTTGTTTCCTGACTAAATTCTTTGTGAACTCCATATAATCTTCTTCGGCCATAGTGGTAAATATTTCGATAGATATGTTTACCACACAAGAACGTTTGAATAATGAAGTTCCTGTTCAAAAATTCTGGTTTATATACTTTTAATGACCCCCAATAATAGTACCCAATAAATATTTAATTAGCATAATTACCTATGGATTAAATTTGCATATTCTCCACAGATAGGGGTAGATTATTCTTTAGAGAATATTTTGAGTTTAATATGTATTAAATATATAATTATTGTAGTCCACAAATAAATTATAATAGAATAACATATTTTTGTTTTATATGATATTCAGTATAGATGTTGCAATAGGAGACAGATGGTAATACATTATTTAGATCCGCTTTGCTAATAAAATAATGAATTTCAATGAATTCTAGCAATTTTAAAGTCTAAAACAAACAGTAGCAAATGTCAGATAAATATATCCGACAGCTCTTGAAAAATTATTAATTTCAACGTGTTATAGCCATTACGTAATCTGTTTATTACTTATACGTAGTTGATCAGCACAACAAACTTTAATATTTGTTTAGGTATTCCAGGAGAATGACAACTCAGTACTGTTAAATGTATTTTGGTTGGTGTCAAGGCATTGATTATATATCGACCTGTTGAACCCCACAAGATTCCCTGTTGTGTTCATGCCAATCATTCGAGTATTCTTTTATTCCGTATCAATTTATTCTGCATTGTTTCTTCCTGCATTTATTACCCAATTTTCAATTGGTTGCGACGTCAAATATGAGTCCCAACTGAACCATTTACATTTATTACTGCTAGTCAGGCCAATTTTTTTGGTGTTTTCCCAGTACAAAATTGAATAAAAGAATATTTTAAAATATTTACAAAATTTATTAAATAATTAGTCAAAAATACTAAAAACTAAAAAAACTAAAGTTAAATATACAAAAATACTATTTACAAAATTATACATTTACAATTATACATTGTCAAGTTAACATAACATAAATATACAAAAATACTATTTACAAAACTATCTGTAACGTACTTAATACATTGTCAAGTTAACATAGCAGTGCTGCTAAATAGTCCATTTTTTCGCAAGCACCAGTTAAAAGTGCTTCCAATGACGGTTGCGTCTCTGCCTCTTTCCAGGTGCCTGCAACATTTCTTCGGGTTTTCTTTTGACTCCATAGTGCATATATTGGTCGTGAGGTCCATTATATATGTAGACATTTTGATATGCCTGAGGGTGAATCGGATACTGTCTATTCTTGTATAACCCTTGTGGCTGATGGCCGTAGTTGGACATATTTCCACCGTTACCCGCTAGCTGGTACTTCCGGGTTCCTTGAAATGTTTCGTGTTGAATTCGTCGAGTAGGTTTAACTCCAGACTTCCCATTCCATCCCTGATAAGTGTTTGTTGTCCGCGTTTCTTGCTGTCTTGTCATGTTTTCGGAATTAGTAGCACAATTTGCGCTATAATTTTTTGGCACTAATTTGGCTTCTTCTCGTTTGAAACCATACTGTCTAACAAACTCCTCGTCTGTAAGATTATTGTACCACTCGTACACTTCTTTAGAGACAACTACGGTACTTGACAGGTCGATTCCTCTTTTGATGGCTTTCTCTGCTCTACGTTTCTCTCGTCGTTCTACTTCTTGCCGTGCTTGCTGGACTATGTTTTTAGCTATGGCAGCAACTTCTTCCTCCCCGATAGCAGGTTGTTGTTTCCTGACTAAATTCTTTGTGAACTCCATATAATCTTCTTCGGCCATAGTGGTAAATATTTCGATAGATATGTTTACCACACAAGAACGTTTGAATAATGAAGTTCCTCCAGTTTCCAGTTTCATGTCTTTATTGTCAGAGTTAAATTTTTACAAATTTCTTACTCCTAGTCCATATTTTTATACCTATTTCCCTAATTTGTTTTACATGTTTCATATACTTTTCCCTACGCTGTTACAATGTTTTCCCTACGCTATCCCTTAAGATATTTTATTCACTAAGATATTTCATTCCCTAAGATATTCAAGTTACCTGTTACTTCTCTTCTGTCTGCAGTAGCGCCATCCTGGGTCTCTTCGTCCTGTGTTTCTTGCTTTCGTCGTAGTTTGTGACCTCTCGTAGTAGTGGGTTCCTGTGGTTTTCCATTCTTGCTATCTCCTTCTTAGTCCTCCTTATTATTTCCCCTTTTATAGTGCGTATCCCTAGATCTCTTCTTAGCTGCTCGTTTCTCATGTACCATGGTGCGTCCGTCATTCTTCTCAGGGCGTTGTGCTGAATCCTTTCTAATTTCTTGGTGTGTGTGTCCGCTGCTTGTCCCCATATGCTTGCTCCGTACATCATCAATGGTTTTACTGCTGCTTCGTAGATCGTCTTCTTTATCCTCAGGTGTAGCCTGCTCCTCCGTCCTATTAATGCGTTTATCATGCTGATGCGCTGTTTGGCTCTCTTCGCTGTTTCCTCTATGTGTTTCCCCCATGTTAGCTTCCTGTCGATGTGGATCCCTAGGTATTTTACGTTTTCCTGCCAGTTGATGGGTGTTCCTCCTACAGTTAGTCTCCTGGTTGGCTTGTCCTTTTTTCTCCTTCCTATTGCTATTGCTTGTGTCTTTTCTGTGTTGATCCTGATCTTCCATTTCTTGGCCCATTTTTCCATCTCATCTATGTCCTGTTGTAAGTAGATTGTTGAATGGTCTGCCCTTGCTGATGTTGCTGCTTTTGCTGTGTCGTCTGCGTATACGTAAGTCCTTGAGTGTCTCGTCCCTTTTGGTATGTCGCTGGTGTAGATGTTGTATAATGCCGGTGATAGTGCTGATCCCTGTGGTACTCCTGCCCTGATGCGTCTCTCCGTTGATGTGGTTCCGTCGATCCTGATCCTGTATGTCCTTCCTGTGAGGTAGTCCTGGGTTATCCTTGTGGTGGTTCTTCTGAATCCTTTTTCGTCCATTTTTGCTATAAGCCCGTCCTGCCAGATCCTGTCGAATGCCTTTTCTACGTCGAAAAATATTATGCACGTCGACCTTTTGTTCTCCGTGTCATCCATCGCGTCCTCCACCATCCTCATTACTTGATCCTCCGTCGAGTGTCCCTCTCTGAATCCGCATTGTTCGTCTGGTATGATCCTTAGTTGTTCCTCTTCTTCCTTGATCCTCTTCAAAATGATTCTGTCCATGATTTTGCTTGTGTTGCTCAGTAGGCTTATTGGCCTGTAGTTTTGTGGGAGTTTCCTGTTCTTTCCTTGCTTTGGTAATAATATGATCTCTGCTTTCTTCCATTCCCTCGGGTATCTTTGGTCCTTTAGAATGTTGTTGAATAGGCTCTTCATTCTTTTGTCTATGTACTCCTCTGGCAGCTCCTTTAACATCCTGTTCGTGATCCTGTCCCATCCTGGTGCTTTCTTCGTATTCAGTCTTCCTATGATATCCATTATTTCTTCTGTCGTGGTTTCCCTCATTTGCTCTTCGTTTGGTTGTGTTCTTCGTACTTCTTGCCCTAATTTCTTGATTTCTTCTTCAAATTCTCTATCGTCTCCTGGGTCTACATTGAGTGTGAATTGTTCCTCCATAGCATCCGCGAATATTTCCACCTTGTCCTCTGTTCTGTGTTTTAGTCCGTTTCTTCCTTGTAGCGGTGCCGCTTTATTCCCTTCTGTGTTCCTTTTCATTCTTCTCATTATGTGCCAGTGTGTGTTCTTGTCGATGTCTAATCCTTGCAGGTAATTGTTCCACTTTTCGCTCCGGTGTTCCGTCAATTCTTCTTTTATTTCTTTGCTTAACCTGTTGATCGTCCTTTTTACCCCTGGGTCGTAGTTTATTCTGTACCTTCTCTTTTGTCTGTTTCTCTCCCGTATTTTGTCCTTTAGCCCTCTTGGTATGTCTCCTGTGTAGATTCTGCATTTTGTTGTTGTTGTGTTGATTCGGTGTGCTTCTATGATCTGCTCCCTGATTCTTCTTGCTTCCTCATCTATACTTGTTATTGTTTCCTCTTCTTCTTCCGTCCTCGATGTCAAAGTAGTTTTGAATCCCTCCCAGCTAGTCCTTGTCTCCGCCTTGGTTTGTGGCTTATCTGTCCATCTAGCAGCTGTTATCGTCACTGGGTTGTGGTCCGATGATAGTTCCTCCGTTGTTTCTATGTCGTAATCCATGTCCGTGTTCTGCAGGATAAAGATGTCCAGTACGTCTCCTTGGCCTCTTGTTGGATGATGGGTTGGTTCCGTTGGTCCCATTACGTCGTATCTCCCTCTTTCTGCGTGTTCCTGTAGTTTCTTTCCGCTCGGTGTGCTGACTCTCGAGTTCCAGTCTCGATGTTTGGCGTTTAGGTCTCCTCCTAGTATTTTCGGCTTTACGTTGTCCCTAAAAATAAGATTTAAGTCATTATTTGTAAGTTCTTTATTTGGTGGTCGATACGCGCTAATTATCTGTATCTTCCTTCCGTCCTTCATTTCTACTTCTACAGTTACGTTTTCGATGTTCTCTGTTTGGTATGGGTCGTCCTGCTGGTGTTTTAGTCGGTTCTTCACGGCGATTATGACTCCTCCTCCTGGTTTCCTTCCTGGCCTGTCCGCCCTGTGTACTGTGTAGTTTCTGATCCTAAAATTGTCCTCTTCTTTGAGCCAGGTCTCCTGTATTGCTGCTATGTCGATGTTGTTCTCCTCTAGGTGTAATTCCAATTCGTTTTTCTTATTCTTGAGCCCGTTGGCGTTCCACGTCATGATTTTCAAAGTTGTTGTGGTCGTCTTATCCATGCACGAGGTTTAGTCTTGTTGCCAGCCCCATGAAGGACTGGAAAATTTTCTTTCATCATTGTGAGTACGTCTTGTCCATTTGTTCGTGTTTCTCTTGATTCTTCTACGGTTGGTCTAGCTGCGGCTGCGTAGCTTATTCCGGTCCTTGTTCTTGGTTCATCATCGTTGTTTCTCTTCTTTGGGAACTTCTCGCATTCCCTATAGCTCGCTGGGTGTGGCCCTCCGCAATTGGCGCATTTTGGTGGCTGTTCTCTCGGTCTTCTGCATTCCCTGGATTCATGTGATCCTCCGCATTTTACGCATTTTGGGGGCGCTGTACATCTGCCTTGTCCATGGCCGAACTTTTGGCAATTGTAGCATTGCCCGATAGATGCTCTGGGTCTTTGTGTCTCCACTCTGACTTTGCAGTTTCCGATATCCTGTAATTGAAAAACTTGTTTATTTTCTGTTGTTTTTTCCAGTTGGACGATGACCATGGCCATCGGCGTCTTTTTTGTTACACCCTTCTCTGTCCTGGTTGTTCTGATCATCCTGGTGATCAAAAATTCTGGTTTATATACTTTTAATGACCCCCAATAATAGTACCCAATAAATATCTAATTAGCATAATTACCTATGGATTAAATTTGCATAATCTCCACAGGTAGGGGTAGATTATTCTTTAGAGAATATTTTGAGTTTAATATGTATTAAATATATAATTATTGTAGTCCACAAATAAATTATAATAGAATAACATATTTTTGTTTTATATGATATTCAGTATAGATTTTGCAATAAGAGACAGACGGTAATACATTATTTAGATCCGTTTTGCTAATAAAATAATGAATTTCAATGAATTCTAGCAATTTTAAAGTCTAAAACAAACAGTAGCAAATGTCAGATAAATATATACGACAGCTCTTGAAAAATTATTAATTTCAACGTGTTATAGCCATTACGTAATCTGTTTATTACTTATACGTAATTGATCAGCACAACAAACTGTAATATTTGTTTAGGTATTCCAGGAGCATGACAACTCAGTTAGAGAATATTTTGAGTTTAATATGTATTAAATATATAATTATTGTACCACATATATAAATTATAATAGAATAACATATTTTTGTTTTATATGATATTCAGTATAGATGTTGCAATAGGAGACAGATGGTAATACATTATTTAGATCCGCTTTGCTAATAAAATAATGAATTTCAATGAATTCTAGCAATTTTAAAGTCTAAAACAAACAGTAGCAAATGTCAGATAAATATATCCGACAGCTCTTGAAAAATTATTAATTTCAACGTGTTATAGCCATTACGTAATCTGTTTATTACTTATACGTAATTGATCAGCACAACAAACTGTAATATTTGTTTAGGTATTCCAGGAGAATGACAACTCAGTACTGTTAAATGTATTTTGGTTGGTGTCAAGGCATTGATTATATTTCGACCTGTTGAACCCCACAATATTCCCTGTTGTGTTCATGCCAATCATTCGAGAATTCTTTTATTCCGTATCAATTTATTCTGCTTTGTTTCTTCCTGCATTTATTACCCAATTTTCAATTGGTTGCGACGTCAAATATGACTCCCAACTGAACCATTTACATTTATTACTGCTTTTTTGGTGTTTTCCCAGTACAAAATTGAATAAAAGAATATTTTAAAGTATTTACAAAATTTATTAAATAATTAGTCAAAAATACTAAAAACCTAAAGTTAAATATACAAAAATACTATTTACAAAATTGTACATTTACAATTATACATTGTCAAGTTAACATAGCATAAATATACAAAAATACTATTTACAAAACTATCTGTAACGTGCTTAATACATTGTCAAGTTAACATAGCAGTGCTGCTAAATAATCCATTTTTTCGCAAGCACCAGTTAAAAGTACTTCCAATGACGGTTGCGTCTCTGCCTCTTTCCAGGTGCCTGCAACATTTCTTCGGGTTTTCTTTTGACTCCATAGTGCATATATTGGTCGTGAGGTCCATTATATATGTAGACATTTTGATATGCCTGAGGGTGAATCGGATACTGTCTATTCTTGTATAACCCTTGTGGCTGATGGCCGTAGTTGGACATATTTCCACCGTTACCCGTTAGCTGGTACTTCCGGGTTCCTTGAAATGTTTCGTGTTGAATTTGTCGAGTAGGTTTAACTCCAGACTTCCCATTCCATCCCTGATAAGTGTTTGTTGTCCGCGTTTCTTGCTGTCTTGTCATGTTTTCGGAATTAGTAGCACAATTTGCGCTATAATTTTTTGGCACTAATTTGGCTTCTTCTCGTTTGAAACCATACTGTCTAACAAACTCCTCGTCTGTAAGATTATTGTACCACTCGTACACTTCTTTAGAGACAACTACGGTACTTGACAGGTCGATTCCTCTTTTGATGGCTTTCTCTGCTCTACGTTTCTCTCTTCGTTCTACTTCTTGCCGTGTTTGCTGGACTAAGTTTTTAGCTATGGCAGCAACTTCTTCCTCCCCGATAGCAGGTTGTTGTTTCCTGGCTAAATTCTTTGTGAACTCCATATAATCTTCTTCGGCCATAGTGGTAAATATTTCGATAGATATGTTTACCACACAAGAACGTTTGAATAATGAAGTTCCTGTTCAAAAATTCTGGTTTATATACTTTTAATGACCCCCAATAATAGTACCCAATAAATATCTAATTAGCATAATTACCTATGGATTAAATTTGCATATTCTCCACAGATAGGGGTAGATTATTCTTTAGAGAATATTTTGAGTTTAATATGTATTAAATATATAATTATTGTAGTCCACAAATAAATTATAATAGAATAACATATTTTTGTTTTATATGATATTCAGTATAGATGTTGCAATAGGAGACAGATGGTAATACATTATTTAGATCCGCTTTGCTAATAAAATAATGAATTTCAATGAATTCTAGCAATTTTAAAGTCTAAAACAAACAGTAGCAAATGTCAGATAAATATATCCGACAGCTCTTGAAAAATTATTAATTTCAACGTGTTATAGCCATTACGTAATCTGTTTATTACTTATACGTAGTTGATCAGCACAACAAACTTTAATATTTGTTTAGGTATTCCAGGAGAATGACAACTCAGTACTGTTAAATGTATTTTGGTTGGTGTCAAGGCATTGATTATATATCGACCTGTTGAACCCCACAAGATTCCCTGTTGTGTTCATGCCAATCATTCGAGAATTCTTTTATTCCGTATCAATTTATTCTGCATTGTTTCTTCCTGCATTTATTACCCAATTTTCAATTGGTTGCGACGTCAAATATGAGTCCCAACTGAACCATTTACATTTATTACTGCTAGTCAGGCCAATTTTTTTGGTGTTTTCCCAGTACAAAATTGAATAAAAGAATATTTTAAAATATTTACAAAATTTATTAAATAATTAGTCAAAAATACTAAAAACTAAAAAAACTAAAGTTAAATATACAAAAATACTATTTACAAAATTATACATTTACAATTATACATTGTCAAGTTAACATAACATAAATATACAAAAATACTATTTACAAAACTATCTGTAACGTACTTAATACATTGTCAAGTTAACATAGCAGTGCTGCTAAATAGTCCATTTTTTCGCAAGCACCAGTTAAAAGTGCTTCCAATGACGGTTGCGTCTCTGCCTCTTTCCAGGTGCCTGCAACATTTCTTCGGGTTTTCTTTTGACTCCATAGTGCATATATTGGTCGTGAGGTCCATTATATATGTAGACATTTTGATATGCCTGAGGGTGAATCGGATACTGTCTATTCTTGTATAACCCTTGTGGCTGATGGCCGTAGTTGGACATATTTCCACCGTTACCCGCTAGCTGGTACTTCCGGGTTCCTTGAAATGTTTCGTGTTGAATTCGTCGAGTAGGTTTAACTCCAGACTTCCCATTCCATCCCTGATAAGTGTTTGTTGTCCGCGTTTCTTGCTGTCTTGTCATGTTTTCGGAATTAGTAGCACAATTTGCGCTATAATTTTTTGGCACTAATTTGGCTTCTTCTCGTTTGAAACCATACTGTCTAACAAACTCCTCGTCTGTAAGATTATTGTACCACTCGTACACTTCTTTAGAGACAACTACGGTACTTGACAGGTCGATTCCTCTTTTGATGGCTTTCTCTGCTCTACGTTTCTCTCGTCGTTCTACTTCTTGCCGTGCTTGCTGGACTATGTTTTTAGCTATGGCAGCAACTTCTTCCTCCCCGATAGCAGGTTGTTGTTTCCTGACTAAATTCTTTGTGAACTCCATATAATCTTCTTCGGCCATAGTGGTAAATATTTCGATAGATATGTTTACCACACAAGAACGTTTGAATAATGAAGTTCCTCCAGTTTCCAGTTTCATGTCTTTATTGTCAGAGTTAAATTTTTACAAATTTCTTACTCCTAGTCCATATTTTTATACCTATTTCCCTAATTTGTTTTACATGTTTCATATACTTTTCCCTACGCTGTTACAATGTTTTCCCTACGCTATCCCTTAAGATATTTTATTCACTAAGATATTTCATTCCCTAAGATATTCAAGTTACCTGTTACTTCCTCTTCTGTCTGCAGTAGCGCCATCCTGGGTCTCTTCGTCCTGTGTTTCTTGCTTTCGTCGTAGTTTGTGACCTCTCGTAGTAGTGGGTTCCTGTGGTTTTCCATTCTTGCTATCTCCTTCTTAGTCCTCCTTATTATTTCCCCTTTTATAGTGCGTATCCCTAGATCTCTTCTTAGCTGCTCGTTTCTCATGTACCATGGTGCGTCCGTCATTCTTCTCAGGCGTTGTGCTGAATCCTTTCTAATTTCTTGGTGTGTGTGTCCGCTGCTTGTCCCCATATGCTTGCTCCGTACATCATCAATGGTTTTACTGCTGCTTCGTAGATCGTCTTCTTTATCCTCAGGTGTAGCCTGCTCCTCCGTCCTATTAATGCGTTTATCATGCTGATGCGCTGTTTGGCTCTCTTCGCTGTTTCCTCTATGTGTTTCCCCCATGTTAGCTTCCTGTCGATGTGGATCCCTAGGTATTTTACGTTTTCCTGCCAGTTGATGGGTGTTCCTCCTACAGTTAGTCTCCTGGTTGGCTTGTCCTTTTTTCTCCTTCCTATTGCTATTGCTTGTGTCTTTTCTGTGTTGATCCTGATCTTCCATTTCTTGGCCCATTTTTCCATCTCATCTATGTCCTGTTGTAAGTAGATTGTTGAATGGTCTGCCCTTGCTGATGTTGCTGCTTTTGCTGTGTCGTCTGCGTATACGTAAGTCCTTGAGTGTCTCGTCCCTTTTGGTATGTCGCTGGTGTAGATGTTGTATAATGCCGGTGATAGTGCTGATCCCTGTGGTACTCCTGCCCTGATGCGTCTCTCCGTTGATGTGGTTCCGTCGATCCTGATCCTGTATGTCCTTCCTGTGAGGTAGTCCTGGGTTATCCTTGTGGTGGTTCTTCTGAATCCTTTTTCGTCCATTTTTGCTATAAGCCCGTCCTGCCAGATCCTGTCGAATGCCTTTTCTACGTCGAAAAATATTATGCACGTCGACCTTTTGTTCTCCGTGTCATCCATCGCGTCCTCCACCATCCTCATTACTTGATCCTCCGTCGAGTGTCCCTCTCTGAATCCGCATTGTTCGTCTGGTATGATCCTTAGTTGTTCCTCTTCTTCCTTGATCCTCTTCAAAATGATTCTGTCCATGATTTTGCTTGTGTTGCTCAGTAGGCTTATTGGCCTGTAGTTTTGTGGGAGTTTCCTGTTCTTTCCTTGCTTTGGTAATAATATGATCTCTGCTTTCTTCCATTCCCTCGGGTATCTTTGGTCCTTTAGAATGTTGTTGAATAGGCTCTTCATTCTTTTGTCTATGTACTCCTCTGGCAGCTCCTTTAACATCCTGTTCGTGATCCTGTCCCATCCTGGTGCTTTCTTCGTATTCAGTCTTCCTATGATATCCATTATTTCTTCTGTCGTGGTTTCCCTCATTTGCTCTTCGTTTGGTTGTGTTCTTCGTACTTCTTGCCCTAATTTCTTGATTTCTTCTTCAAATTCTCTATCGTCTCCTGGGTCTACATTGAGTGTGAATTGTTCCTCCATAGCATCCGCGAATATTTCCACCTTGTCCTCTGTTCTGTGTTTTAGTCCGTTTCTTCCTTGTAGCGGTGCCGCTTTATTCCCTTCTGTGTTCCTTTTCATTCTTCTCATTATGTGCCAGTGTGTGTTCTTGTCGATGTCTAATCCTTGCAGGTAATTGTTCCACTTTTCGCTCCGGTGTTCCGTCAATTCTTCTTTTATTTCTTTGCTTAACCTGTTGATCGTCCTTTTTACCCCTGGGTCGTAGTTTATTCTGTACCTTCTCTTTTGTCTGTTTCTCTCCCGTATTTTGTCCTTTAGCCCTCTTGGTATGTCTCCTGTGTAGATTCTGCATTTTGTTGTTGTTGTGTTGATTCGGTGTGCTTCTATGATCTGCTCCCTGATTCTTCTTGCTTCCTCATCTATACTTGTTATTGTTTCCTCTTCTTCTTCCGTCCTCGATGTCAAAGTAGTTTTGAATCCCTCCCAGCTAGTCCTTGTCTCCGCCTTGGTTTGTGGCTTATCTGTCCATCTAGCAGCTGTTATCGTCACTGGGTTGTGGTCCGATGATAGTTCCTCCGTTGTTTCTATGTCGTAATCCATGTCCGTGTTCTGCAGGATAAAGATGTCCAGTACGTCTCCTTGGCCTCTTGTTGGATGATGGGTTGGTTCCGTTGGTCCCATTACGTCGTATCTCCCTCTTTCTGCGTGTTCCTGTAGTTTCTTTCCGCTCGGTGTGCTGACTCTCGAGTTCCAGTCTCGATGTTTGGCGTTTAGGTCTCCTCCTAGTATTTTCGGCTTTACGTTGTCCCTAAAAATAAGATTTAAGTCATTATTTGTAAGTTCTTTATTTGGTGGTCGATACGCGCTAATTATCTGTATCTTCCTTCCGTCCTTCATTTCTACTTCTACAGTTACGTTTTCGATGTTCTCTGTTTGGTATGGGTCGTCCTGCTGGTGTTTTAGTCGGTTCTTCACGGCGATTATGACTCCTCCTCCTGGTTTCCTTCCTGGCCTGTCCGCCCTGTGTACTGTGTAGTTTCTGATCCTAAAATTGTCCTCTTCTTTGAGCCAGGTCTCCTGTATTGCTGCTATGTCGATGTTGTTCTCCTCTAGGTGTAATTCCAATTCGTTTTTCTTATTCTTGAGCCCGTTGGCGTTCCACGTCATGATTTTCAAAGTTGTTGTGGTCGTCTTATCCATGCACGAGGTTTAGTCTTGTTGCCAGCCCCATGAAGGACTGGAAAATTTTCTTTCATCATTGTGAGTACGTCTTGTCCATTTGTTCGTGTTTCTCTTGATTCTTCTACGGTTGGTCTAGCTGCGGCTGCGTAGCTTATTCCGGTCCTTGTTCTTGGTTCATCATCGTTGTTTCTCTTCTTTGGGAACTTCTCGCATTCCCTATAGCTCGCTGGGTGTGGCCCTCCGCAATTGGCGCATTTTGGTGGCTGTTCTCTCGGTCTTCTGCATTCGCTGGATTCATGTGATCCTCCGCATTTTACGCATTTTGGGGGCGCTGTACATCTGCCTTGTCCATGGCCGAACTTTTGGCAATTGTAGCATTGCCCGATAGATGCTCTGGGTCTTTGTGTCTCCACTCTGACTTTGCAGTTTCCGATATCCTGTAATTGAAAAACTTGTTTATTTTCTGTTGTTTTTTCCAGTTGGACGATGACCATGGCCATCGGCGTCTTTTTTGTTACACCCTTCTCTGTCCTGGTTGTTCTGATCATCCTGGTGACCTTGATGGGTTGGACGTTTTTCTCTTCTGTGCTCAGGTACATCCTTACGCCATCCTATGTGTTAGTTGCTTTTGGCACGTTTATCTTCCGTTCTATGAGCCTGGTCACCTCAGTCCACTTCTGTTTTTCGCGTATGACAATGGGTGGTATTCTTCGTCTTTTTTCCTTCTCGGGTTGTGTCTCTGTGGGGGCATCAGTCCTTGTGTGTGCTGGGATGTCAGTCTTCTGTATAGGTATGCTGGCGTCGGCATATTCCATCTTCTTCCCCTTGGGTTTTTTCTGCTGGACTTGTTCGTTTTCCGTCTCACTAGACGATGAGGAGTCACTTGCCCTGGATTTTGTTTTCCTCTTTCTCCTGGTCCCTGTTTGAAAGTCACTTTCCATGTCTACCGTTTGATCCTCCTTATTTGCCTTATCTTCTTTTCTGCTGGAAAGTTCGATGATCCTCTCGTTTATTGCCACTACTAATCCCTTTAGTTCCTCTACGTTGAGATCTTCTATTAATATCATCTTGCTAATCTGTAAAATAAACTTTTTATTAGTGCAATTTTAAATCCTAAACCGTGAACGGCCTAGGATTAAAGGAATCTGTTATGCTATAATACTAGGTATTATAACTTAATCCCTTGTTTTTATTTTTCCGCCTCGGTACCTCGAAAGGTCTCTGGCAGGTAGTCGTTTCAGGTAATCGCCCTCTCGAGCAAGGGTTCCCTATCTCTTGCGTTTCAGCAAGGGAGAACCAACTGTACTCGACGACGACGACTGACTCTACTGATACTATAATGAAGTTCCTGTTCAAAAATTCTGGTTTATATACTTTTAATGAGCCCCAATAATAGTACCCAATAAATATCTAATTAGAATAATTACCTATGGATTAAATTTGCATAATCTCCACAGGTAGGGGTAGATTATTCTTTAGAGAATATTTTGAGTTTAATATGTATTAAATATATAATTATTGTACTCCACAAATAAATTATAATAGAATAACATATTTTTGTTTTATATGATATTCAGTATAGATGTTGCAATAGGAGACAGACGGTAATACATTATTTAGATCCGCTTTGCTAATAAAATAATGAATTCTAGCAATTTTAAAGTCTAAAACAAACAGTAGCAAATGTGAGATAAATATATCCGACAGCTCTTGAAAAATTATTAATTTCAACGTTTTATAGCCATTACGTAATCTGTTTATTACTTATACGTAATTGATCAGCACAACAAACTGTAACATTTGTTTAGGTATTCCAGGAGAATGACAACTCAGTTAGAGAATATTTTGAGTTTAATATGTATTAAATTTGCAATAGGAGACAGACGGTAATACATTATTTAGATCCGTTTTGCTAATAAAATAATGAATTTCAATGAATTCTAGCAATTTTAAAGTCTAAAACAAATAGTAGCAAATGTCAGATAAATATATACGACAGCTCTTGAAAAATTATTAATTTCAACGTGTTATAGCCATTACGTAATCTGTTTATTACTTATACGTAGTTGATCAGCACAACAAACTGTAATATTTGTTTAGGTATTCCAGGAGAATGACAACTCAGTTAGACAATATTTTGAGTTTAATATGTATTAAATCTATTAAATCTGTTTATTACTTATACGTAGTTGATCAGCACAACAAACTGTAATATTTGTTTAGGTATTCCAGGAGAATGACAACTCAGAGAATATGTTGAGTTTAATATGTATTAAATTTGCAATAGGAGACAGACGGTAATACATTATTTAGATCCGTTTTGCTAATAAAATAATGAATTTCAATGAATTCTAGCAATTTTAAAGTCTAAAACAAACAGTAGCAAATGTCAGATAAATATATACGACAGCTCTTGAAAAATTATTAATTTCAACGTGTTATAGCCATTACGTAATCTGTTTATTACTTATACGTAGTTGATCAGCACAACAAACTGTAATATTTGTTTAGGTATTCCAGGAGAATGACAACTCAGTTAGACAATATTTTGAGTTTAATATGTATTAAATCTGTTTATTACTTATACGTAGTTGATCAGCACAACAAACAGTAATATTTGTTTAGGTATTCCAGGAGAATGACAACTCAGTACTGTTAAATGTATTTTGGTTGGTGTCAAGGCATTGATTATATATCGACCTGTTGAATCCCACAATATTCCCTGTTGTGTTCATGCCAATCATTCGAGAATTCTTTTATTCCGTATCAATTTATTCTGCTTTGTTTCTTCCTGCATTTATTACCCAATTTTCAATTGGTTGCGACGTCAAATATGACTCCCAACTGAACCATTTACATTTATTACTGCTAGTCAGGCCAATTTTTTTTGGTGTTTTCCCAGTACAAAATTGAATAAAAGAATATTTTAAAATATTTACAAAATTTATTAAATAATTAGTCAAAAATACTAAAAACTAAAAAAACTAAAGTTAAATATGCAAAAATACTATTTACAAAATTGTACATTTACAATTATACATTGTCAAGTTAACATAGCATAAATATACAAAAATACTATTTACAAAATTATACATTTACAATTATACATTGTCAAGTTAACATAGCATAAATATACAAAAATACTATTTACAAAACTATCTGTAACGTGCTTAAAACATTGTCAAGTTAACATAGCAGTGCTGCTAAATAGTCTCTTTCCAGGTGCCTGCAACATTTCTTCGGGTTTTCTTTTGACTCCATAGTGCATATATTGGTCGTAAGGTCCATTATATATGTAGACATTTTGATATGCCTGAGGGTGAATCGGATACTGTCTATTCTTGTATAACCCTTGTGGCTCATGGCCGTAGTTGGCCATATTTCCACCGTTACCCGCTAGCTGGTACTTCCGGGTTCCTTGAAATGTTTCGTGTTGAATTTGTCGAGTAGGTTTAACTCCAGACTTCCCATTCCATCCCTGATAAGTGTTTGTTGTCCGCGTTTCTTGCTGTCTTATAAATAGGAGAACATTCCTAAACAACTTGATTTTGAATTCAACTTTAAGACTTTTAACGTTGTTCAGTGTCACAACATTTGGTCTGTTCATCTGCTATATTAATCATATTAATAAAATAGTCCTTTTTTGTAACAAGTAGTGATAGTTGTGTTTCAAATAAATTCTGTTGTTTTTTTAAAAAAGGGTTTTAAGTAATAAAGCCCCAACAATTGGCGCAGTCAGCAGGATCGGAAAAACAGAGCAGAAATTCCGAGAAGATCTGGTGGTTTCCAAACCTTCAACCGGAAAGAACCGCACGCACTACAGAGCGCTACAGAGCACATCTTCCAGAAAATCAAAGTGAGTAAAGATTCGTTATTATTCTGTGAAAATTGCTATATATTTGTTCCCCAAATCCAATTATTTTCCCAAGTCGTTAAAAAATATTTACGTGTGTAAAATTTGTAACAATTCCATTAAAGGGGTTAGATTTTGGAGTCGAGCGAAAATCGGACAGAATCGAGATCCGCGAGTTTATTTTCGAGGGAATATCGGAAGTAACTTGAGCAATTTTAATTTGAAGTTTTTCGTTAAAATTGGGGTGGAATTAAACAAATAAAAATGAGTTAAGAAAGCTTAAATCTTACAGAATATAGGTTAAGCGAATTATGTCACATTATACCAGAAAATGATGGAGATTCCATATTATTAAATACATTTATTAATTCTTGTGACGCAGCATTTGACGTAGCAACAGACCAACAAACATATCTCTTAACTGTACATTTAAAAAACAAACTAAAAGGACGAGCATCTCAACTAATAAACTCACGCGACTTGACTTAACAAGTCTAATCTACGATTTACAACAAATAAAACAGGGAAACAATGAAAATCCGCAAAACTATGTGCATCGCATAAAGGCACATCATTCAAAACTATACGCCGCGATAAATCAACAAGTTACATTAACCCGAGAACAGAAAACCGCACAGCAAGCGTTAGTAGATAAGGCAGCTTTACAGACACTTTTAGTAGGTCTCGAACATAAGCTAGGTGCAATTGTACGAGCATCGCGACCTTGCAATCTCGCAGAAGCTGCAAACATAGTAAAAAATGAATATCAATTAACGTATCTAGAAAGTAAAAAGCCACAAGTAAATTCCTCAAATTTTCAAAGTAAAAATAAAAAGACATGTAATTATTGCAAAAAGTCGGGACATTTAATTTCAGAATGTCGCAAAAAACAAAACAATGATAAATACTATAATCAAAACCGAAATTATCAATATAATTCGGGAAATCAAAGAAATTTCAATCAAGGTATGACTTCCTTTGCGAATAGACATGAAAATAATAATCAAAATCAAAGAGAAAATTATTATCAAAGACCACCTAACCAAAATAATTATAACCAAAATAATTATCAAAGCCATTCTTTAAATACAAGAAACATGCAAAATCCTCCAAGAAAAACATTTCATTTAAACGAACAAAGAGTGGAAATGAAGACTGGCGCTTCTACTCATCTCATTCCAACCAGTCAAGCACAGAACTTAGAAAGCCAAGAATAACATCAGAATTCGTAAACACAAGCAATTCAAATAATTTATTTTATATAAAAACTCATGACGGAAAATATCGCTATTTAATTGATACCGAAGCAGGTATATCAATTTTGAAACCATATTTATTTGAACAAGAAAAAATACAAAGCGTAGAACCCATAAGAATTCAAGGTGTAACCAACCAATTTTTTGAAATAAATAAAGCAATAAATTTTGATTTCTTTTTGAAAAATGATGAAATGGAAGTATTCGTACATAACTTAAATATAGAATTTGATGGTTTATTAGGTATAGATTTTTTACAACAATATGAGTGTCTAGTTGATTTAAAAAATAGAAAACTAATAACCAAATATATAACTTTGCCTTTATACAAAGAAAACGAAATTGTCAATGAAATAACTATAGAACCAAGAACTGAACAAATATTCAAGTTAAATTGTAATGAAAAAAATGCCGAACTAATTTTACATTCACAAGAAAAAGAAAATGTCATGTTGCCAAATTGTGTAATCAAAACGAATGAAAAAGGTGAATTTCTAACGTCAATTTTAAATAAAAGCGAACAAAATAAAAGAATAATTTTTGATGAATTAATAATTGAACCTTTTATTGAAAATAGTCCAGTAAATAAGAATCAAACATTAATTTTAAATCTACAAAAAGAAAACTTATATTCAAGACAACAACGAGTCGAAAAATCCTTGCGTTTAGAACATTTAAATTTTGAAGAAAAAGAAGCAATTACCGCCTTATGTAAACAATATTGTGATATATTTTATTTAGAAAATGATGAATTAACTTTCACAAATAACGTGAAACATAAGATAGATACCGGGCAAGCCAAACCAATTGCAACAAAGTCATATAGATACCCTTATGTCCATAAACAAGACGTAAAAACCCAAGTAAATCAAATGTTAAAACAAGGCATAATCCAACCCTCATCCTCACCCTGGTCATCTCCAGTATGGGTAGTCCCTAAAAAGTTAGACGCTAGTGGTAAGCAAAAACGGAGAATGGTTATAGATTACCGCAAATTAAATGAAGTCACGGTAGATGATAAATATCCGTTGCCTAATATAAATGATTTACTCGACAAATTAGGACATTGCTGTTATTTTACAACCCTTGATCTGGCATCAGGTTTTCATCAAATTGAGATTAATCCAACAGATATAGAAAAAACCGCGTTCACAGTTGAAAATGGTCATTATGAGTTTAAGAGAATGCCATTTGGTTTAAAAAATGCACCCGCGACCTTTCAACGAGTCATGGATAATATTTTAACTGGAATACAAAATGAACGAGCACTTGTATACATGGATGACATCATATCTTATGCTTCATCATTACCAGAACACATACAAAGATTAAGAGAACTATTCGAAAGAATAAGAAATTCAAATCTCAAACTGCAACCCGATAAATGCGAATTTTTAAAAAAAGAAGTTGCATACTTAGGTCATATAGTGACAGAAGAAGGTGTAAAACCCAATCCAAAAAAGATAAAAGCAGTAAAAGAATTCCCAGTACCTAAAAACGCAAAAGACGTGAAAAGTTTCCTAGGTCTTGCAGGATACTATAGAAGGTTTATAATTTTGCCAAAATAGTCAAACCTTTAACTGAATTATTAAAGAAAGACATAAAATTTAATTTTGATGATCATTGCATGAAATCATTTGAAACGTTGAAACAAACATTAACAAACTATCCAATTTTACAATATCCTGATTTCGAAAAAGAATTCAACATTACTACAGACGCGAGTAATTATGCGATAGGAGCAATGCTATCACAAGGAAAAATAGGAAAAGATTTGCCTATAGCATACGCATCTAGAACTCTGAATGCTCACGAACAAAAATACTCGACAATTGAAAAAGAACTATTAGCCATAGTATGGGGAGTTGCTAAATACCGAGAATTCGTCTACGGGACAACCTTCAAACTATACACAGATCACCGCCCGATAACATAGTTATTTAATGTAAAGGATCCAGGTTCAAGACTCGCAAGATGGAGATTAAAGTTAGAAGAATATAATTATCAAATAATATATAAACCAGGTAAACAAAATACCAATGCCGATGCCTTATCTCGAATAAGAATTAATCATCTCAGAGATTATTCAAAAATATTCTACGGAAGTCCAATAAAAGAAGAAGAAGAAAATGAAGAAAGACCGGATACTCCAAATACAGAAATCGGATATGAAACAATCTTAGAAGAATATAACATTTTTAAGAAACTACACGAATCAAAATCATTAATTGATTATTCTAAATGTAATTTTACTAATGAGATAAACATCAAAAGAGAATCATATCATTCTTAAAGCCAGGCGAATTAACTGATTCACAATTTAAAATAGCTGATGATTTAATTGACTTAAATACAATGTATGAAGAACACAGAATAAACGTCGTCACATCAAAATCCAATCCTAAACGAAAGTATTACCTTATCATTGTTCCACATTTAAATCCTGACCAAGCAATCTTTGAAATTCTTTACTACAATAAAGAGACATTGTTAGAAAACAATAAATACTATATGGAAGAATTAAAAAATGTACCAATTTTAGAAATGCTATCTTTCATTTTTTCCGATAACGAAATAGAATTTATAACTTGTAACCCGAACATTATAATCCCAGAAAAAGAACAAATAAATATAATTATCGAAGAAAATCATAACGGTAAATTAAATATGCATAGAGGTATCCAAACAACAGTAACAAGAATAAAACGAAAATATCAGTGGGAAAATTTAACCAAAGACGTTGAAATTTTCATAAAAAATTGCGAAGTATGTATTAAATCCAAAGCTTGTAGGAAAAATTTATAAAATCCCTTAATAATAACAGAAACACCTAAAACACCGTTCGAACGTATTAACCTCGATATACTAGAAATACCAGAGAAAAATTATGTACTTGTAATAAGAGATGAATTTTCCAAATTTACCCAAGCTTGTCCAATTGAAAATAAATCCGCGAAAAATGTTGTCAATACATTATTATTATATTTTATGCACTATGGTACGCCACTAAGAATACATTGTGACAGAGGTAAAGAATTCGATAACCAATTAATGAGAGATCTATGTACTCTTTATAGTATTAAACTAACATTTTCATCAGTCAATCATCCACAGAGCAATGGCTCAATCGAAAGATTTATGAGTACCTTATTAGAGATGATAAGATCAACAGTTACTGAAAAACCGGGAGATCATCCACTAACATGCATCCCATATGCAGTTATATGTTACAATAATTCTATAAATAGTACCCATGGTTATACGCCATACGAACTAATTTTTGGTCACACAAATTCAAGACCACCTGAAAAATTATTTAATCAAGAAGAACTAGTCTCAAAATATGTACGTGAACTAAATAATAAAATTTCATATTTCTATAAAGTAGCGAGAGAAAAAACAATTTTGAAAAAATTCAAAGCTAAAGAACGTCACGATCAAAAAGCGAAACCAAAATCAAAAGATATTGAAGTAAATGATTTTATATTCATAAAAGAGTCACAGATTAAACATAAATTAAGTAACAAATCGAATGGTCCTTATAAAGTGATACAAATATTAGGAAATAATGCCTTAAAAATCAAAGACTTAGAAACGAACAGAGAATTCACAATTAACTCAGATCAAGTTAGCTCAATCTTAAAATAGATTTTCTTTCTTTTCAGATGAAAAACATCATCATTCTTGCTGTACTAATCACAGTAAGTCAAACAAGTAATTATAAAATTTCAACTCTAAATAATACTCTAGGAATACAGTATTACTACGAATCAGACTTAAAAGTATCAAATGAAAAATGGAAATTACTAGTTGTCAAAGACATTACAATTCTATTAGATTCCTTCAAAAATGATATCTCAATTTTAAACCACATAAAGCAATTAATTGAAAGGGACACTCCAAGACTTAAAGCATTTTACACTGAAGTCAAACCTCACATTACAATGTTAAATAAAATAATAATGACAATCAGTCAAAAATTCAGTGAAATTAAAAATGATATTAACCCTTATGACCCAAAAGAATTTAATTTAAATAACACTCGTACGAAACGAGGAGCTTTTAATTTTATAGGCTCAGTATGGAAAGCAATTACGGGAAATTTAGATAGTACAGATGGTGAATACTACGACAAAGTCATAAACGAAGTCGAAGAAGACGAAAGAGCTCTGTAACTAATTCTGTAATAAAAAACTTTAACTATACAATACGCCAAATTGCAAATAGATGAGCAAACATTCAACGAAAATCTTCACAAAATAGAAAACGCTATTTTTAACATATCAGATAACCAAAATTTTTATGATTCAAAGCTTCAAATTATAAATATATGTGAACAATTATTAGAGTCATTCATTCTAATAGAAAATGAACTTAACGATATCATTGATTCAGTCACATTCGCAAGACTCAAAAGCATCCATCCATCGGTAATTCAACCCGAAGATCTTATATTCCAATTAAGACTAATTTCCACAAGTTTAAGCACACATGTTTTACCAATGTTGCCAAATCTAGAAAATATTCCAAAATACCTTGATATAATTGAACTTCAAGCTTATCAATCCGATAATAAAATCGTCTTTATTTTACCAATTCCTTTAGTAGAGCCTGAAGAATACAAACTCCTATATGTTTACTCCTTACCAATTTTCAATCAAAAAACCAAATTGTCTTACCTTATCTTAAACACATATAAATATATAGCTGTTAGCAGAGATAATAATCTTTATATTACAATTGATAATTTGGAAAAATGCAAAAGCATCGAATCAGAAACAAAAATATGTTACAACTTAATTGCATATCCAATCGATGAACACGCACCCTGCGAAATAAAAGTAATCAAATCCAAAAAGCTACCAGAAAATTGCCAAACCATTGAAGTTAATATTGAAGACTACAAGGTACAACATATATCTGAAAATGAATAGTTAATCTTCACCAATGCCCTTTTACCAATCAGCATCCAATGTAAAGAAGATACGACGAAAACAATAAATATAAATACAAATTCAATCCTGAAGTTACAACCCCATTGTATATGTTACGTTGGTTCAATCAGAATACAGTTAAGCAAAAACTACAAATCAGAAGATTCAAGAGTCATCGAAACTCCAAACATCCCTTATGAATGTTGCAAAGAAACAAAAAGTGCGCGAAATGTGTTTAAATTAAAGCCTTTAAAAATTCAAAAACTTGAACTTGAACTTAATATTGCGGAACATAAATTAGATCATTATTCCGAAGAACTTGATGATATAATAAATAGACCTTTTACTCAAAGACATAGCCAGTGGTTAACAATTTTGTGCATCGATTAATTGTACTAATTATTTTAATTTTTGTTATTTACAAATGTCGAAAAAGATGTAGAAAGCAGTTCCCAGCAATTATATTCCCAACAGTAAACACAGAACCAGAGTAATCCAGAAGCCTATTAAGAAGATTCAGACCACGAAGAAGATCTTCAATCCGAGATGAAAATATAATAGAAATGCAAGAACCAACACTCTAATTAAACAAATTGTAAGTTTTAATCAATGCAATGTTACTAATTTTAATTTTGAATTTTGAATTTTTATCAATTTTAAATCAAAAATTTGTGTCAAATGTAGACTCCAAATTTTAAATAAGAGGGGGAGGAATGTTACATATCACCTTTCATGACTTATAAATAATAATATGCTGATTAATGTGTAGAATAAAACAATAATCCATTGTAAAGGAATTAGGCAGAAACTAAAACAATACCTATATTATATTACTAGATGCACCTGCATAAATGATGATTCTGCTTCATAGTTCCCCATTTTCAGCAGAGGTTATAAATAGGAGAACATTCCTAAACAACTTGCTTTTGAATTCAACTTTAAGACTTTTAACGTTGTTCAGAGTCACAACATTTGGTCTGTTCATCTGCTATATTAATCATATTAATAAAATAGTCCTTTTTTGTAACAAGTAGTGATAGTTGTGTTTCAAATAAATTCTGTTTTTTTTTTAAAAAGGGTTTTAAGTAATAAAGCCCCAACATGTATTTTGGTTGGTGTCAAGGCATTGATTATATATCGACCTGTTGAACCCCACAATATTCCCTGTTGTGTTCATGCCAATCATTCGAGAATTCTTTTATTCCGTATCAATTTATTCTGCTTTGTTTCTTCCTGCATTTATTACCCAATTTTCAATTGGTTGCGACGTCAAATATGAGTCCCAATTGAACCATTTACATTTATTACTGCTAGTCAGGCCAATTTTTTTTGGTGTTTTCCCAGTACAAAATTGAATAAAAGAATTTTTTAAAATATTCACAAAATTTATTAAATAATTAGTCAAAAATACTGAAAAAACTAAAGTTAAATATACAAAAATACTATTTACAAAATTATTCATTTACAATTATACATTGTCAAGTTAACATAGTATAAATATACAAAATTACTATTTACAAAACTATCTGTAACGTGATTAATACATTGTCAAGTTAACATAGCAGTGCTGCTAAATAGTAAATTTTTTCGCAAGCACCAGTTAAAAGTGCTTCCAATGACGGTTGCGTCTCTGCCTTTTTCCAGGTGCCGGCAACATTTCTTCGGGTTTTCTTTTGACTGCATAGTGCATATATTGGTCGTTAGGTCCATTATATATGTAGACATTTTGATATGTCTGAGGCTTAATCGGATACTGTCTATTCTTGTATAACCCTTGTGGCTGATAGCCGTAGTTGGACATATTTCCACCATTACCCGCTAGCTGGTACTTCCGGGTTCCTTGAAATATTTCGTGTTGAATTTGTCAAGTCGGTTTGGCTCCGGACTTGCCATTCCATCCCTGATAAGTGTTTGTTGTCCGCGTCTCTTACTGTCTCGTCATGCATTCGGAATTAGTAGCACAATTTGCGCTATAATTTTTCGGTATTAATTTGGCTTCTTCTCGTTTGAAACCATACTGTCTAACAAACTCCTCGTCTGTAAGATTATTGTACCACTCATACAATTCTTTAGAGACAACTAATTAACATAATTACCTATGGATTAAATTTACATAATCTCCACAGGTAGGGGTAGATTATTCTTTAGAGAATATTTTGAGTTTAGTATGTATTAAATATATAATTATTGTACTACACAAATAAATTATAACATAATAACATAAATTTCGAGAATAATCCTTCTAAGAGATTTAGATGTTTTTCTCCCATCGTGAAAACAAGATTTTGTTGTTTTTCATCTAAATATCCGAATAAATGAACATATTGTTAGTACGATAAAATACACTAATTGTTATCCTATTGTAATAATCCAAGCAAATTTTCCCTTTCTAGATTACCACACAAATAGGCACAATGCAATTGGGTACGACTGGTTCTTACAGTACCAGTTCTACCATCCCTCGATACTGCACGCCGTTCCCGTGGACTCCGAGCACACTTCAAACGCGGCCATTCCAGAGGATCCATACCAAACTTACGAAGCGCCTCCAAAGTAGATTGGTTAGATGCTACCAATTTTATGGATTCAAGCGCTATTTGATGTGGAATATCCTTTTCGAGAGTTGCCATTTTGTGAATGTTTCTTTTCTTTCTTTGACAAAAACAAAAAAGAATCAAAGGCATTTGTCAATGTTTTGTATTTATAAATAGTTTTGTGGCTGTTAACAGAGAATACGAAGAGAATAGGCAATTTTTCAACTGGGTAATTTTTTTAGACGTAACGATTTCTGTTAGGTTACTCGGTGTAACTGATTTGTAAAATAGTTTTTTGCTGCTTTTTTTTTAATTTTATCATCGACTTCATTGACTTAACTTGATTTCGACGATAACTTAGGTATTGTAAAAATATGAAGAAAAAAAAGAACGAAACTTACGTGTAAAATAGATATTTTTGATACAGTATGTTCCTAGTTTCACACTGATTGCATTGAAAATATGTGTTTTAAAAATAATTCAGTTTCTGTATAAGAAACGTAGCGTTAAATGAGTTTTGTGCGACTACCACATTCCGTGGTTGGATTCGCGATTTTATTTTGTTTTTTTTTACATAGTTTGGAAAACTGAAAGTGTTTTTTCTTATGCAGGTATGATTACTAACACATTCAGAAATGTTTAAAAAATAATTTGGTCAAGTGCGAGTTGGACTCGCATACTAAGGGTTCCGTATCACTTTCAAGATTTGTAAGTGAATCAAAGTATATCTTTTTCTAATATTCCAGTTTCTGACAAGCAGGGAATGAGTGCATTTTCTTATATTTACCCTAATATATTTTAAAGAAAGCGTTTTAAATTTATAAAAAAATACGAAAAAAATATATTTGTGTTCCTCAGAATGAGACCTTTCATTTGATATATTACATGATGCCTTTAAAATTTTTATTTTTAAATTTTTATTTAATTCTATAATTTGCCCCCCGAAATTAATATTAATGGTTTCTCCTTATTTTTCCTGTAATGTTCGGGCAACGTTCTGTATTTCCTATTTTTTTCAAAATTTTAGAGTGAGTAGTTTCAGAGATCAGAGGAGGGAACGGTCGATTTTTTTAGTTTTTCCCCCCACAAGTATTGCTAAAATCAATTTTTTTTCTTTTACGATATACTCCTGATCGGGTCACCAAACTACACATTGATACCAAATTTCAACTTCTTCCGTCCAGTAGTTTAGGAGAAAATTGCTGTGATGTGACAGAGGCAGACATCCAGAGTGATATTGTAAGGTATCCGTATATCGTATATACGGAACTCTAAAAATATACACTTTGATTTTCCACACATAGACTTTTTATTTTATCTGCTTTAGGATTCGCTTGATTTTTATCAGAATACATATGTATTTAATTTTCTAATGAATATTAGGGGTTTCTCCTTCTTTTTCCAGTAAAGTTCAGGTGAGGGGCTATACTTCCAGTTTTTCAAAATTTTTCAGCTTATGGTTTCGGAGATAAGGGGGAGAATGGGTAATTTTTTTTTATGTTTTTGTTAATATCTTTTAATTAATTTATTTTATATATCATCATGAGCCCTTTCATTTGTTATATAACATACTGGGTTAAAAACAATTTTATATTTTCCATTGAATTCTATAATTTGCCCCAAAAAAAAATATTAGGGGTTTTCCTTATTTTTCCAGTAAAATTCAGGTGAGGGGCTATACTTCCATTGTTTTTTCAAAATTTTTCAGCTTATGGTTTCGGAGATAGGGGGGATGGGTAAATTTTTTTATATTTTTGTTAATATCTTTTAATTAATTTATTTTAAAAATATGAAAAAAATATATTTGTTTTCGTCGTAATGAGCCCTTTCATTTGATATATAACATGATGGGTTAGAAACAATTTTAATTCCATTTAATTCTGCAATTTGCCCCCCAAAATTAAAAGTAGAGTTTCTCCTTTATATTTCCAGTAAAGTTCAGGTCAGCACCTATAAATGTATTTTTTTTCAAAACTTTACGTTTTATAGTTTCGGGGATAAGGGGGGGGATTGGTAAATCTTGGTACATTTTCGTTAATATCTTTTTAAATATATTTTTTTAATATGAAAAAAATATATTTGTGTTCTTCAGAATGAGACATTTCATTTGATATATTACATGATGCGTTTGAATTTTTTTTTATTTTTATTTTTTCTATAATTTACCCCCAAAATTAATATTAATGGTTTCTCCTTATTTTTCCTGTAAAGTTCGGGCAACGTTCTATATTTTCTATTTTTTTCAAAATTTTAGGCACAGTAGTTTCGGAGATCAGGGGTCGATTTTTTAGTTTTTCCCCCCAGAAGTACCCCTAAAATCAAAATTTCTTCTTTTACGATATGTACTCCTGATCGGGTCACTAAACTATACATTCATACCAAATTTCAACCTGTTCCGTCCAGTAGTTTAGGAGAAAATTGCTGTTATGTGACAGAGGCAGAAATCCGGAGTGATATTATAAGGGTATCCGTTATTGTATATACGGAACCCTAAAAAGTAGTAAAAAACCCAAGGTAGGTTTATATACTGTAAAAAAGTAGTAGGTTCTGAAGATAACGACTTTTCTATATACAGAAGTAAAATGATGTAATGATCTATATTTATATTTATTTTTTGCTGAAGATCTACATAGAAATATAGGTAGTTGTTTAAAATGCAATGAAAACTGCTCATAATCAAATTAATTCTTCCTATAAAATGAACATCTAATGGATTTTTAACTTCAAACTTTTCTAAAGCAAGTTTCAGTTTTAACTCGATTCGTTTTGTTGTTGCACCCTCTTTACTAAATTTGAACAATTTTTTTAACACCAAAATATCGTGTGTTTGAAAAGCGAAAAAGTTGTACGATGTTCATTAAGGTGATGTTGTTGAACCAGAAAGGAAACCGGCTAATTTCATTTTCTATTGTTAGAAAAGTAAACTCGGACTGTATGTTTGACGTAAATGATTTCCGCCAAAAAGTCCTGCTACAGATAAAGACTGATTAATGTGGATGAGTTTTGGTATTATCAGATTATATAAAAAATATTTTAGGGACCAACAGGTAACAATAACAAATTCGATATTCATAGCAAACTAGAATTGTAATTGAACAAGCCAGTTACGAAGGATCGTTTTTTGTGGTAGTTAAAACAAATGCCGTACAGTAGGTATAATCCAGCAGGCGGGATTTAGAGGTGAGATATCACCCTCACAATAGTACCTAGTAGGGATGTAACGAATATTCGCATTCGCATTAGCGAATATTCGCGTGTTTTTTAATATTCGCATTCGCGGTTATTCATGCGAATTTTTTGCGAATATGTTTGACAATGAAAAGCGTAAATATTATGATGTTACTCATTAGGAACATTGCACACTGTATAACTTACTTGTGATTTCAAAAGTATTAACTTGTACTTGGATTGAGAAATATATACATTTCTTCTGGAATCCTCACATGTATATGTAATTAGGCAACAATTTAATTGCTAAATAAAATTAAACAAGTTATGTGAGTTTCATAACATGATATAGCGTTTTATGGCAAAATGAATTTCGAGATTTGGCAGTTTCAGGGAAAACTAGCTCACAGAGACTCAAAATCCGGAGTCATACTGCCTATAACGCCGTTTCCTTGTGAATTCTTGGACAAAGAATTCTTAGGTTAACGAAAACCTGTCAATGAAATTATGATACAATCATCTGAAGATTCAATCAGGTGAGGGGAGCGCAACTGATAAAGTGCTGACTTCATTTTTTAAATCACTTTTAACAACATAATTGCAGACATATCTAAACTTTGACAAACTTTCAAAATATGCTGGTACTTTCTTGGGTCACACTTCTCGTTTTAAAAATAAGTGTAAAGCTTGAATATTTGCAGATACAACAGGAGGTCACGTTCAAGAATCTGTCAAAAAATAATTGTTCTATTACACTATAAAGGTGCGTATGTTTTAAATCTCCGGATAAAAAATTTTGCTTCGTTGGGTAGCGCTGCTAAATCCACAGCCATCATTATATAATTAGTGAACTTGCCCCTTTGTCTAAAAAAACGATTTATGGTGTTTTAAGTTTCTTTTTTTTTTTTGGTTGGAACGAAAATATACAATCTATCACGTTTGTAGAACGCTGAGACTAGCTGCAGGCCTTTTGTCAGAGCTGTAAACGAGATCTGTGCGGTTCGGGCCGTGAGTTGCGTCAGAGTGACAGGTACACGCTGAAACTGGGGCCGAAAACAAACCACTGAGCGATCGGACAATATAAAATCGCTACAAAAGCCCTAATTTAGTTTCCAGTAAGGACTCAATGAATGCTTTGTATGTGTTTACATGGCACAAAGCCTATAAAACCCTATTAGTTAGATAAATTGAAATAAAAGCACCATAACTGTCGTACTTGCGTTCTTACACTCCTTGGTCACCTGCCTACTTTGCGCCCGCCTGGCAATTGTGATAGGTAAAATTTCTTAACAAAATTGTAAGTTATGCTTTTTTATTATATCGCCTAGCAACAAATTATGGCAGAACTCGCCATGTATCATTCTCTAATTTAAAGTATTGATACAAATTTTATCGTCACTAGTTAGTACCATTTTCGCAGCTGTCAATTCAAATTAGTAGCGATAGCCAACGGAGCAAAATTTGTATTTAGGCCTAGTTAATGTTGCAAAATAAGAGAAATTAGCTGTCAGGATGTTAAAACATACCTCGTCATAAGTGAGTTATTTCTTGACCAATTCTCATGCATTCATCATTTTACTCAGAAATATACAAGCTTGCAGAATCTTACTTTTTAAATATATAAATGAGTCCATAAATAAGATACGTTATTAAATGACAATAAAGTTCCTTTTTTTTGGCAATCCATATAATTTTAGTTTTTACATAAATTTAACTATATAATTTTTCTGTTTAATTATAATAACTTCTCTCATAAATCAAAAAATCTTTTTTGGTTTAGTCCAATATGATGACAGCTTAACTGTTGAAAGAGCGTTGAGTGTAAGGCTTTGGTGTTAGTATACAAAATTTTGTGCTCATATTTCTGTGAGACAACAAAAATTCCACAGCTATTTCAATTTATATATTAAAAATAGAAGAGTGGCTTTCTATAATGATTACGAAGCTCAATTTAGGTTATAATTTTTGATTAAACCAAAATAAGTAAATTTTGATCTGATATTCGCATTCGCATTCGTATTCGCGAATATTGGAAGAGAAAATTCGCATTCGTATTCGCGAATATCGAAAATCGGACATTCGTAACATCCCTAGTACCTAGTTTGTTAGATGTATCAATTGTTTTAAAGTAATTAAAAATAAACAACTTTCATAAGACAAACGAAACTATATTTGCACATAGAATACCTGTTCACAGCATATTCTACAAACCTGCTAGCTTTTTTCCATTATTTTAAAGTCTTGGTGAAAGCATTTACCTTACTTCTCACTAACAGGATGAAAGCATTTACTTTACTTCTCACTAACAGCACCCTCGTTGTCAAGAAATAAGTCTAGGGGATTGTTCAAAAAATGAATCTTAGAAAGGTTCCATCAATTTCAAACAAGCATGTTGGTAACAAAGGTCTGAGTCTTTTGTTTTCTGAGAATTTATCAAGGCTCCCTTTCCGTCGTGGTCATAGGTGATCATAGGATCAAGGACCATTTTTGTGATATCAGGTTTAATAAAGACATGCTCTTTCAATTTTGCTTCAGTGTAAACTTGTTCTTGCAAAAGTATTTGCAATAATTTCCATCGCTTGGTAAAGTCTTAACAAATGATTCTTCTAAACCATTTTGATGTTTTCTGAGTCCTCCATGTGTTTTTGCAGAAAGAAAGAGATTTTCTTATAGGTCAGTCTTCTAGTGCTGGTAGAGTGAGGTTGAACACAGTTTACAGGACATGGAAATTCATCTTTACCTTATTGTTCTATATCAGACTGTAATTCACCAGTTTATATCTACAGAATTACTTTGTCAATAGATTCTGGAGGTTCACAAACCTGAAGACCGGGAGTGTCAGATGGTAGGTTGGGGTAGTTTGAGTTGAAACCGGTAACAACAAAAGTAGCTACCTACCAAACGGTTTCGTTGCTACCTCCTTACTACCTGGGGCCTGTTTCATAATCAACTTGTAACTTGTACTTTTGTAACTTGTAGAATTCAACGTCAAAATTTTTGTACAAGTGACAACTTGTAAAATCAAAAATATTAGTAATCGAAATGTGCAAGAGAATAGCACAGAACACAGATCATGCAAAAAACAGAGAGTAGCGCAACTATTGGCGAATATGTTAAATAATGACGTTTATCCAAAGACAATAAATAATGTTTTTAGATTAAGTTAAAAATGCTACATAGAAAAACGGAAATAAACACAGGTTTTGAAAATATAAAACGGTATGTTTCCAATCTTAAATTGTGATCAGAAATAAATAAGTTTTAACACATGTGATAAATGTTGAGAAATAATGACAATAGATATTTAATAGGATCACTCCTCAAATACAGGTGACATTAACGCCATATAAAACAAATTTAAAGGTAAGTAATCTCATAACTTTAAATCTTATGAAACACACATTAGTATTGGTAAATTTGACATCTTAAATTATTTATTACAGGTTAATGATTCTTCTATTGTCACAGGACTAAAATGCAGTGGTGTTTATAACCAGAGGCAAATGCATGTTGCTTCTTTAATATTTATTTCAAAAATAAGCAATGAACAACAATGCGTAACAGTCATTGGTCAAATATTCAAAAAAGAAATTCAAGCAAGATGTTTTCATCAGTATCCAAGAATGAATCTTGTCAAAGATGATCAATAATTCATAATGAATTATTCCAAGAGTAATTAATGTATTTGAGGAGTGATCCTATTAAATATCTATTGTCATTATTTCGTAGCTCTTCAACATTTATAACATATGTGAAAACTTATTTATTTCTCATCACAATTTAAGGTTGGAAGCATACCCTTTTATATTTTCAAAACCTGTTTTTCTATGTAGCATTTTCAACTTCATCTAAAAACATTATTTATTATTTATTGTCCTTGTATAAACATTTGACATTTTCGCCAATAGTTCCGCATGTTAGGTGGCGCTACTCTCTATTTTTTGCATGATCTGTATTCTGTGTTATTCTCATGCACATTTCAAATACTAATATTTTGGGTTTTACAAGTTGTCACTTGTATAATAATTTTGACATTTAATTCTACAAGTTACAAAACTACAAGTTACAAGTTGATTATGAAACAGGCCCCTGAACAACAATTTTAAGGGAAATTTCTCCTTTTATGACCATTTTCTATAGACTTGAAAACAAACATACCTTATGTAGGGCCTAAAACTTGTCCTGATTACCACGTTTATTTCTTAAATATGAAAAATATGCTTCTCAAATATTCATGAGCCTACCAAGCTTTTAGTTTAAGAAGGGACAAATCAGAAAAAAATTCCTATAGAGGTGTAGAAAGTAGTAAATCAGAAAAAAATTGGCCTGGGGGGGGGAGTTCGCAAATTTAGAGGAAACTTTTAAAGTCAATGGAAGATTTTTCGGGGAGGTACTTTGGTATCGCCACTAGATGGAATCATCACTAATGTGACGAACCAAGTAGAATTGTTTTTTTTATTTTTTTGTAATATTTGAAATATCTGTCTAACATAAAGATAGTGTCTTAAAACTATGTATTTCTCATATTTTTCGTAATACATATTAATGTACTTAAAGTTCACGTGAATTACCTACTCATTTTTTATCATTTTTTTAATTTTTTTTATTACTGGATACACTTAATGATTCAGAAAACTTAACACTAATTTAAATGATGTGGATTTGTGCTGAATAATAGCGCCATCTAGCGGAAAATGATACAAATTCTTGAAAATACTTTCAATATTAGAGCATATACTTTTGGAGGTCCTCTGCCATTCACAAATATCGTGCCAAGCCTAGAACAGGACAACAGCCTATTTCACTCGATTAGGAGCAGCTTACAATAAGCTACATCCAGCATGTAGTTCATTAGCTGCTTCTACCCACCAAGCAAGACAGCCTGTTTCTCTCTCTCTCTCTGTTGCGCTCTAAGGTTTAAATTTGACGAATTTAAAATGTCAAGCGTAGTTTTTGTATCAGCACTTCGAACCTTAGAGGTTATACTTCTGGATGTAGCATTCAATTCTCAAATATCGTGATAAGACTGGGGAGAGATATATAGCAAGAGTTTATTTTACTCGACTGGGAACGACTTCCAATGAGCTACGTCAAGTATGTAGTTCATTTTTAATCAAAAATAATTTGAATTCACCAAAAGTTAATTAAGCCTGCAGGGTTAGAAAATCTGCGTTTGATGCATCATTTTCGATGCAAAACCACAACTTTTCGTTTTTCAAATTACAACTATCTTGACAGTAGCAACCCATTTATTTATTCACAATTGGTAGAATTTCACTTCCGGTCCAGAACTCTCTTTGGTTATCTACTGTCAATCTTAGTACTGGATATAAATTTCACCAGAATTAAAATAATTGTCACTATTTTGTTACGACTCAAGTATTGATCTCAATTTGAAATTTAATTCTTAATTTAAATATAACTGCAAAGGAACATAAGACTGACATGTAAGTTAGTTATTAATTAAAACATAAAATTTATAGAATTATACCTTTTAAATATTACAACACCTCCAGACTTCAAAACTCGCTATTGTAATATACTTTTATTCAGTAATTATTACTATAAGAACATGTAATACTGTGATTTTAAACGTTCGATTTCATAGTACGAATTATGGTTATAACGAATCTATTACTATGATTTGAAGACTGGCCAATCTTCATAATAGTAAATGGAAATGCTGTGGAACCTTTGGTGTATCACAAATGTAAAAACACATTTTTGCATCCTAACACCAAACCTTTATTTTCGACACTCAAATCCGTTTCAACAACTCTAAGTTGTCATCATCAAGGAGTAAACGTTTACTTCTATATCAAAAGCACAACGCAAAATACAGCTCTAAAGAAAGAAGTAGGAAAAATTTAAAAAATTGAAGATGATAAACATTCACGGATCAGTCTATAACTTCTAATATGGTATCCTAAATTTGGAAAGCTCAAAAATCAACATAAAACCTACCTTGGTTTGCTCACATGTGCAAGACGGCTGCTGTTCATCGGGGAACTTATGGGTGTAGGAAAGATAGTAAAACACAAAAATTTTATTTAATTTAGGGCGCCATTTGTTTGAAAACCTATAAGTGAACATACCTTAAAAACCAGAAAATAGTATGCGGTTATGATGTAACTCACACCGGCTATAGTGATATTATTATGTTCCTTATGAACAAACTGCTAATAATCTGATTCTGTTACACAAATTATGTATTCAATACTTTCAGCGGTGCTTCCAAAAATTCTTTCACAATCGATAAGTTAGGAGGTATATAAAAAATATGCAAAATGTAAATACAGAGAGTATAATAAAAAAATCAAAAAGAAAATATATATAGTACAAAAAATCGAGATAAGAAGTTTCTTTCAAACAATTATGACATTCTAATAAATGTAGCTAAAGAGTAAAATCTACAATTTACATTATAGAATATTTAAAAATCTGACTTAAATATCACAGGTGAAAATTTAGGTATTTACAACAAAAAATTCTACCTGAAATCTACAAAAAATGTACTCAACAATAATCACTTAATCAAAATGATTAGATTAAAGAGGATAATGGAATAATCTGTCGACAAATTAAAACCTACCTTATTATACGTTTCTGAAATTTATTATCTCTTATAATACTTATCTGTACTGTGTTCTGGATCCTGGAAACTCAAAGCCAAATATCTCCAACTAATTCGTCACCGACTAGACATCAGTTGAATTCCATCTAAACGGTTAAATCGATTCCATACTAAATAATAACTTCAAAATCCCATCTCGAAAATAACAGTCCCAAAACGTAGAAAATTCTAACTTTAAAAATCCCTAGTTAGAACGTGGCTCCAAACGTAGAACAATCTACCGTAAAGCAAATCCACCATAAAACAGGATTCAAAACGTGGAAAAATCCACCGTAAAACAGGATTCAAAATTCACCGTAAAACGAATCCACCATAGAAAAATCTCCCTTAGGGAAAATCCTCCCTAGGACCCTTCACAACGAAGGGCTAATCATATCCAAGGAAATCTCAACCATCAACGCCTATTTAGAACGGTATTCTTCACCAAATAATACCAGCCATCATTTCCTGATGCGGAAAAATGAACAACTAAATTAACTTAACTTTCATTTGATACTCATATTGAAGGGATGTGAAAAAATATATATTTAATCCACCATTGTGTTAGCGGCCATATTGGAGTTTCATCTTTTCTTCATAGTGAACTTTATTCTTCTATTCTAGTCCTTTCATTTAATACCCATATAGAGGTAGTTGTTGAAGAATATGTAATCCGCCATTTTGTCGTGGCGGTCATCATTTTATTAAATTGTATTGTCATCGGAACTAAATATGAGCTCAAGATATTAGATCAATCTGTCAACAGCAAGTGGGTGAAATTTTAGTTTCTAGATTTGACACAAACAGGGCAAGCTAAATAAAGCCGTTTAAAAATCGGTAGGATCAACGTCACTGCTGACAGCAAAGCCGGTGATTTAATAACGTTCGTGGAAACACAAGCTAGGAATTCAACAACCATTTATATGCACTCATTAAACATTTCATCAATCGCCCTATACAACTATAATTCCACTTCACCCTATATTTCAAACATCCCTTATATGCGACTGCTGATAGACCACCCAATAAACACTCTTTGTTTCTAAAATTTCATTACTACCCTTTTTTGTAACATTTTTTAGCCACTCTGGATAACTATAATTAAACTACACCCCATATTGCAACCATTTTATATATGTAACTGGTTAATGGGCTATCAAATATAACGCTTTTGTTCTAACACTTTTTGAACCACGCTGTATAACAATATTTCTAATCCACCATATATTAGCATCTGCTTGTGTACTACCCTATAAACACTTTCTGTTACTAAAAATTTTTTACTATTCTCTGTAACTCTAATTCTACTCCTTCCTATATTTCAACCATCATATAACTCGTTGTAGGCTACTCTATATACATTTGTTGAATCTTATAGTATAGCAAAAGTTATACTCCACCATATATTTCAACCACCGTTAATATGCTTATGGCACCCTATTGAGTGTGGCTGTAGAACTATAATTATATACGATGTTTCAAATTACATTAGAAACTATCGTATATAATTATAGTTCTACAGAGCCTTATATTTTCAGCAATTTATATTGTATGTGCATACAACTGTTGATGGGCTACATTGCTACATATAACATGGTTTCAATCATCCTGTAAAACTATAACGTTATGTATAATAATGTAATAATGTATTTATTAGCAAAGTAGCTATCAATTACATCGACATAAAAATTATTCTTAACATAAATACATAAAAATCTCTTAAATGTATAATAATTTCCAGAATTTTTTATACTATCAATAAAATCTGTATTATATTTATTGGTAATATCTAGGTCACCGTAAACTTTATTGTTTTCAAAAATAATACACTCACTAATTTTACTTTTATTGTTTGGTAAAACTTTTTAAATTTTTTTCAAATTTCTGTTTTATTGTTATATACGCTAGTAAAGTATCTTTGACAATAGATATTTGCACCATCTCGTCTTTTATTTGTGGAACGCTGGTTCTGTCAAGGCCGTAATTTATGTTTGCTGTGTAATTTAGTTATCCCATAAAATGGAAAGAAAAACATCAAACCTAAAGTGTGATGTAGTTGATTGTGAAAATACACCAAGAAAAAACCCAAAATTACAATAATACCACTTTCATGGGTTTCCATATCAATTAGAGATGAAGAAAAAATGAATTGCAGCAGTTTGACATCATAGGTAAATAAATTTGATTTCCACGTTGTTAGTCATTATTGTATGTATACAATTAATCATAATTGTTGTTCTATTAACAAAACTGAGATTTTATAATTACAGCAGTGGGGCAATCCATCTCAACCAGAAACAAATTCAATGATTTGCAGTGGTCAAATTGTTTGGGTAAAAAGTAAACAATGCACATAACAAAAATTACAATCCAACTATATTTTCTGCAATATGTATTTAAAAGAGCAAAGTCTTCATGGTGGTTTGTGGGTTGAAAGATTACGAGTACCTAAAACAAGAAAAAATTGCATCTACAGGAGTCGATGAAGCTCCAATTGAGATTAACAATAGTAAGTAAATATATATAAGAAAAAAACAAATTAACTTTATTCATTATATATAATTTATTGGTAGATTTCACTGACGATGAAGTTTTAATTGATCAAGATAAAAATTTTGAAGTTGGAACAAGGAAAATAACGTAACAACAGATGCAAATATACATGTTAATTCACAAAGAAATGAATATTGATTATATATTATCTAAGCTTTTGTAATAACTAATAATAAAGAAGCGCTCATAAAAAAATAAACATAATGAGAATAAAAAATATTATTTATTTGAAAGAGTATAAATATTGATATATTACAGGAAAGATAGTTGAATTGTAAACTTTGTTATGTATCTACATTGTTTGTTTTTCTGTTCCATCGAAATGAGCACAGCAAATCCTTGAATATGTTCCTGGTTGCCATGGCTTTTCATCCCTCCTGTAACTAAAAAATTACTTTTTTTTTCTTTATTCCTAAAAGAAAATATTGTTAATTAAAAAATTAAAAATTATGTTAACCTTAAATTTCAATTTATTCTGGAAAGAAAAGTATTTACATGATTAACTTTTCTGATCACAAGAGTTATTGAATCTTATTTTTGTTAACAGAAAAACAATTGTGATTAATTTTATGTATTTAGTAATGAAAAATTTGGAAATTTAATTTATTTACCCTTAATGACGAACTGCTGTAATCCATTTTTTCCTACCTCTCCGATTGCTATAGAAATCCAGGAAAACGGTAGAATTGTAATTTTTGATTTTTCCTTGATGTATTTTCAAAATCAACTACACCGCACTGCCGGTTTGATGTTTTTCTTTCCATTTTATGGGATAAATAATTTTTTTTTTCTATAACACAGCAAACATAAATTACGGCCTTGACAGAACCAGTGTTCCACAAATAAAACACGAGATGGCGCAAATGCCTACTGTCAAAGATACTTACTAGCGTATTTGATAATGTTTTCTATACGGTTTGTCTTTTCTTTTTTTATTGTCGATGTTACTTCATCTCTTTTAGATCTAAAATTGTTCCAATCCTCAGTAAGGTTAGTGAAGACAACTTTATTTATATGAGTTTCGTTATTTTATTCAAAATCCAGTTGTTATCCAAATGACTTTTTTCGATAGTAGGACATATTGTACGTAATGCCTATTTAATGTTATCTGTTAAGGTAATGGCCATCAAATTTACATCAGTTGTATTATTTTGCCAATCTTTATTCAGAAGTGAAGTTTGATATTCTGAACTAACATAATTTGCCATACATCGTTTTTTAATAATTGTTACCGCTAGGAGCAACATTTTGAAAATTGACAGAAATAATGACATGATCACTAATTTTTGGACTTTATATTTTAAATTAGGATTATTTGTAATTCCCAGGTCAATTATTGTTAGGCTATGTTGCGTTATTCCTGTAGGTCCTTTAATAATTTCTTTCAGTCCAGATTGATAAATAATACTTTTTAATTTATGTGAATAAAATGAATCGGTACTCTGGTCAAGGTTAAAGTCTCCAATAAAAAAAATATCACCATTAAATGAATTGCAATTTTCAATAAATTCTTCAAAATAACTTAAAAAATCAGAATCTTTATTTTTTGGAGGATGATATAATGTATTTATTAGATATTTGTTTTTGTTAACTTTTAATTCCAATGAGCGAATCTAACAATTTTTTTCTATACATTTTACTAATATAAATTACTGCCTCTTTAATGTATATTAATACACTCCCTGTGCGTCGGTTTTCTGTAATGCAGTTTGTGAAATTATACCCTGCAATCTGTAATTCATTATTAGTAACTGAACATATGAATATGTGTTTCTACTAGATAAATATTTAGTGGAGACCAATCTTTAACTAATATGTCAAGTTCTGTTTTTAACCGACTTCCAAAAAGGAGGAGGTTATCAATTCGTCGCGTATTTTTTTTTGTATGTATGTTACCTGATTTCTTCTCCTGTGGTGCACCGTTTTGAATGAATATGGTCTTGTTTAACAGAGTATATATCCGGATTGGTGAAACATCAAATTTTGGAAGAGAATTCTATTGGTAAAGTGATAACATTTGTTAATGAACACATGCGTGCATGGAAATCGACCAGTATCCCTAATATTTTAGTCGATTTTTCGATAACTCCTTATTAATGTGTATAGTTTTTTAACGTTTAATCTATTAAGGAAGATCCTTAGGTGATCTCATATACTTTTCTGTGACGTGCAACTTGCAGTTTTGCAGAAAATCGCCGAAAATTCCAAAATTCTTATGAAAAATTTCATCGAAATGACATAACGGACATTTCCTCATAAATATTTTAATTCCAACGTAATAGTGCGGTAATTTTAGGCACTGGAACTTTTAATTGCGAATTTGAAAATTTTCTATGTCCATCTCAAGCATATAGGTAGTAGTAGTTTTGTTTGTATACCAGGCAAATACCTATTTTCCATTTTGCGAAGACAGTGCTTTTGGTTGTCAGATTCTCCCGGCCTAATAGAAAATTCAGTGACAGCACATGTCAAACTTTAAACTGCTATTTGGTATGTTTATAGACAGGGTGTTTAGTTATAGCAAACAAAATCACAAAGTAAAGTGATAGAAGGAGTTGCATTTATATGAAGATTGAAATATAGGACGGACTAGAATGATAGTGGTCCGTAGGCAGCCGTATATACAGGATGGTTGGAATATAGGGTGGACTGGACATTTGGTGGTATAAAAATGTTGGAAAAAATGTGAAATTAAAATTATATGGGGTGATTAAAAAACTGTTATATGATGTGGACATAAGCAAATCATATACAGGATGGTTGAAATATATGCTGCAGTTTGCTTTTATAGCCCATAAGAAGTTGCATAAAGTGTGGCGAGGAATTAATGTTACACAGGACGATAATATAAAATGTAAAAAATGAACTAATTTATCGGCTAGCCCCCAAGGAGTTATATACTATGGTTGAAATATAGGACGGATTTGACTCCGTAAATATAGGATGGATTCTTACTCCGTCCTATAGAAGGCAGCTAACAAATTTATGCTTGTCCGTGGGCAGTCATATGTACAGGATGGTTGGTACACAGGTTGGAGTGGAATTCTCTATAGTTATACAGGGTTGTCAAAAAAAGTAGAAAAAAGGTTACATGGCGTAGTCCATAAGGCAATAAATATATTTTGGGCTTATTAAGTCAACGCGTACTAGTACATTTTGTTTGTAAAGATTTACCTGTTAATTTAAATGAGAAAGTATCATTGTGTAATGTTGAGGCTTTCGATGTTACCTGGTTCTGTCTATTAAGGTTATACATACAAAATAAAAAATAAAGAATGAAAACTACCTGAGTTCAAAAATACTAAAAAGTTGAAAATAAAACATTTAATATATATATATATATATAACCGACTTCTACCTATAACTAAAAAGCTAAAAATAATTATAACAAAATACAACTCTAGCAAATAAATAACACATTCAATGTTGTTAGGTACCTACCCAGGAAGTAAAAAAATGTAAACATTTAAAGGTGCTCATTCTGTACAAATTAATTATCTACCAATCAAGTTTGATGAATTAGTAGATGAGTACGCATGAAGGACTTTAGATTTGCTTGGCACCGGCTTCAAAATATACTAAAAAATTAATTTGTACAGTATGAGCACCTTTTAATGTTTACAGTTTTTACTTCCTGGGTAGGTACCTAACAACATTGAATGTGTTATTTATTTGCTAAAGTTGTATTTTGTTATAATTATTTTTAGCTTTTTAGTTATAGGTAGAAGTCGGTTATATATATTTTTAATGTTTTATGTTATTTAAATATCCCCTTTTGCTAACTATTTGCTATGAGCATGATTTAGTTTTTTTAAACACCTTTTGTATTATTTCTCATAACATGGACATTCTTTATCTGTTGCTTTATGTTTAGTATCTAATCTTATATTTAATTTTTGGGAGGTATTTAAGTAATTTATACAATTAACTACATCTGACTTACATTCAGAGTTTTCCTGGGCATTTTGAACACGTTACATCATTATTACAATCCGAAAAAAATGATTAAATCGATAACAAAATATACACTGTATTATATTAACGTGTTTATATATTTTACAAATTCTCCAGCCAAAATTTAGCTTTCCTTGTTTAATTATGAAATCGTAAACTTCCAGATTCTTAAGTTCCACCACTAATCTACCACAATTTCTTCTATTTTTATTTATATTTTTTCTAATTACCTTTAATTTTTCCTCTGCTATACTATCGATATCTTGTAACGAGTTTTGTTTCGGAATTTTTTACTATTTCTTTCGCTTCTACCCCAGTTATGATAACTTGAGGGTTTCTGTACTTTGGTTCTTCCACTTTGTATTTGTCGCCCAACTCTTGCTTAACTTTGTCTGCTATAATGCCTGACTTCAGCCAGGGCACTATTCGGAAAGGAGCTGAGATTAAGTTGTGATTGATTGGCTTTTGGATCACCTGAAGAACCGCCCCAAGAAGTCAACGCTATGCCGACCAACTCCGACAGAACATGCTGGCAACACACAAACTAGCCCGAACACAGATGTTGGCCCTCAGCTATTGGATGAAGACACGATATGACCTCAAGTCAAATTCAGTCAGATTCCACGGAGACAAGGTCTGACTGTACAACCCCCAGACGAACAAGGGCAAATCTCCAAAGCTCACCCTAGTCTGGGTCTGGGATGGTCCATACTAGGAAGTCAAGAAAATCAACGAGGTTGTTTATCGTATTCGCTGGAATTCAAGAGCTAAGATGAAGGTGGTTCATTTGAATCGAGTAGCTCCCTACTATGGAGAGAATGATTCCGATCAGGTCGATTAGAATTAAAGGGTGGGCAGTGTTATAAAATTCATTTTACGCCGTGAAAGAGAAAAATTAAGAAACCTTCTAAATTAATCGTTTCGATAAAAAAAACGTAAAACATAAAATAGGCTGAAATAATGATAAAAAAGTAAAATCGCTATCCCGAAATTCCGAAAGGTATATAAAAAAGAGGCGGCCTCGAGAAGATTCCTGAAAACGCTCCGACAACACAGAAATAATCATGGCATTCGGGTATTTGTGCTATTGAATCGATGGAAGAAGTCAGCTAATAGCTGTAATCAGTAAATTTATTTGGTAAATAAAGATGTGAAAGTTAATATTGGTGTAAATTTGATTTGAACCCAAAGAATCTCATGCACTATTACCCAAGGATATATCCAAAGTTATAACCGCTGTAAATAATATTATATTTTCCGAACTATATGCCAAAACATAACATTTTCAATGTTTCTGGTTGTGCTAAATCTTGGGACTTCACGCTATAAAGCCGTACTGCAGCAAAGAAGAGGATGTGGATATGAGCCATACAAGAAATCAAATCAAACACCTCGGTCAGTAAAAATGGATGGTCGCTCTAGGGCAGAATTATTAATTACTAGCCGTTACCTGGGGTTTCACCTGCGTACAGAGTATCCACCAATCCCGAATATATTTCACTCGACCTACCTGCAATTCCTTATGGGTCACCCTATATAACTGTTTTATTCAACATTTTTTTGAATAACTGTAAGTCTACTTCACCCAATATTGCAACTATCCTGTATATGCTGTTGCTTATTTGTCACCCAATATAACCTTTTGAACACCTGACTATAACTCTTATCTACCCTAAATTTCAGCTATGCAACTGCTTATGGTCTACGCTGTATAATAATTATTTCAGATATTTTTAGAACCACCTTTTAAAGTACACTTTTTCTTTACCCTATATTTTAATCACCCTTTATATGCAATTTTTTATCATTATGTTAAAAACACTCTAAAACTTGCTTCTCCCTATATTTCAGATATTCCATATAGTAGAATGCAATGGTCTACCCTATATAAAAAAAATTTTGTAACTTTTTTTTGATCCACCCTATTGGAAATACCTGTGGAACCCTTGGTGTGTCACAAATGCAAAAACACAGTTTTGCACCCTAACACTAAACTTTTATTTAAACACTCACCCAAACTGCAACTGCTTATTGGCCACCCTATATAACAATTTTATTCAAAATTTTTTTAACTGCCTTGTATAACTAACTCTACTTCTAACTACATTAAAACCATCCTGTATACACCGCTGCGAATTTGTCAAATATTATAACTTATTTTTGAACCATCCTGTATAACCATAATTTTACTTTACAAAGTATTTCAATCACCCTGTATGTGCATCTGCTTAGGGGCCACAAAATATAACACTTTTTAAACTCTTAACTATAATTCTGGACTACTCACTATCTTATATTTGCAACTGCTTATGGACGACGCTACATATCTATTTTTTTAACCACCCTTGACAGTATATTCTGTCTCCACCTTATATTTCAACCACCCCTTACATGCAGCTTTTGCTAACATTCTTTTAATCACACTGTATGAACAATTTTACTTCGATCCATGTTTCAGCTATTGCATATATGCAACAGCTGATGTTCTACCCTACAAAAAAAATTATCCAACTTGTTTAACTAAAATTCTACTTCACCCGCTATTTCAACCAACTTGTATATGCAACTACTTTTCGGCCACCCAGTATAACATTTTTGTACCACCCTTTATAACTATCAATCCACCAACGCCCAATATATTACACCAAAACTGCGACAGCTTATTGGGCACCCTATATAACAGTTTTGTTCAAAGTGTTTTTTAATCACCTTGTTTGTATTACAACTACCCTGTATACGTTACTGCTTATTGGTCAACCATTTTTAAATAATTAACCATAACACTTCTCCACCCTTTATTTCAACTATTCTATCTCTGCAACTTATTATGAAATACGCTATTTTACAATTATTCCTCATATTTTTTCAACAACTTTATAACGTATAATTTCTCTCCACACTTCATTTAAACCATCCTTCATTTGCAACTTTATCCAACCTTCTTGAATCACTATATAACTATAATTTTACCTCGCCCCATATTTCAGGTACTCCCTATATACAACTGCTATATAACAAAATTTTTCTAGCATTTTTTATCCACGCTGTATAATTATAACTCTACACCACCCTATATTTCAATAACGTTTTATAAGCAAGTACTTATATGCCACACAATATAACATTTTTGTACCAGCCTGTACCCTTAGAATCCCACTCCGCCCTATATTTCAACCATCCGGTAAATAGAACAGCTTGTAGATCATAACAATTCATTATAATATTTTTTAAACCTACCTGTATAGCTGTAATTATACTCCGCTATATATTTCAGCCATCAGTCATATGCAAAAACATGTGGATATAAAACAAGTTTTTAACCACACCATAACTATATTAGACTCCATCTTATATTTTAACAACCCTCTATAAGCAACTGCTTCTAACTTTTCTTCAACCCATTTCATAACAATAATATCTTCTGAACATAATTCAAAGATCCTTACTGCTTACATAAGCCCTTTTTTAAGATTTTTTTATCCAAACTTTATAAATTTATACCTTTTTTCAACCACTTGATAAATGCAACTATTTATGGCCCACTTAATATAACTTTTTTGGACCACCCCGTATAACTCATTTCACTCCCCTTTATTTCAACCACATTATATATATGCAGTTGCTTATAGGACACCCAATATAACTATTTTTTAGATTTTTTAAATCCATGTAATTTTACTCCGCACTAAGTTTCCCATATGCAGAACACCCTGTATAATTACATTTACGTTTGTTATATCAGTTGATTTTTTTTAATCCATACATATTACATTGATACATTCCGAATTTTGAATAAAAGCTAAGCTGATGCCAGTATCTAATATTTTGTGCGTGCGGTGGAACCAATTGAGTAATTCTTTTCGCTATATCTACCGTTTCTGTCAATTTAGGGATATAAAATGTCTACCAGATTTTAAGTCAAACTATAGGCTTCGCAATAAAAAAAGATTCATCAAAATCAGTTCAGTAGTTCTTACGTGATGAGGTAACAAACAAACAAACGAACAGACAACAAAAATTTTATACTATATTACGGTTTTTTAGAGGTAAGTTGGCAACACCCTTTTAACCGGCGGCTATCTTGTCAGCTGTCAAGTGATTTATGTTTAGTTCGGTTTGGCATTTCATCGTGAATAGACTGACGCCTGAACAACGCTTCCAAATTGTGCAAATTTATTTTGAAAATCATGGTTCTGTTCGAAATACGTATCGCGCACTACGTCTATTTTACGGTCAACATAATCGTCCATCAGAGCAACTAATTCGATTAACTATGCAACGTTTTCGCACCACGTTTACTCTAAATGATAATACGCATCCACAGAGATGTCGTACAGTGCGTACAGAAGAATCCATTGCTGCTCTAGAGCGTACCGTAGAGGTAAACCCGAATCAGTCTATCCGTCATCGTGCACAGGAATTGGACATGTGTCCATCCACTCTATGGAAGATTTTGCGGAATGATCTTGGTTTGCGTGCTTACAAAATACCACTTGTTCACGAATTGAAGCCACAAGATCACCTAGCACGGCGTACATTTGGTGAATGGGCCCAAAACAAGATTGCCGTTGATCCCGATTTTCATAAGCGAATTTTGTTTAGCGGTGAAGCTCACTTTTGGTTGAATGGATACGTCAATAAACAAAACTGCCGTATTTGCAGTGATGATAATCCTCAAGTTCATGTTGAGACACCGTTACATCCAGAAAAACTGACTGTTTGGTGTGCTTTATGGGCTGGTGGAATAATTGGTCCGTACTTCTTTAAAAACAATGCTGGCCAGAATGTTACAGTCAATGGTGATTGCTATAGAGCCATGATTACTAACTTTTTCGTTCATTGATTGAACAAGCATGATGCACACGAGCTGTGGTTTCAACAAGACGGGGCAACATGTCACACAGCTCGTACCATAATAGATTTATTGAAAGAAACGTTTTCTAACCGCATAGTTTCACGTTTCGGACCCGATTTAACGCCGCTTGACTATTTTATGTGGAGATACGTGAAGTCGCTAGTCTACGCCGATAAGCCCGAAACGATTGATCACTTGGATAACATTCACCGCGTTATTGCCGATATACGGGCACAAATGTTGGAAAAAGTCATCGAAAATTGGACCTCCAGATTAGACTACGTCCGAGCCAGCCGTGGCGGTCATAAGCCAGCAGTCATATTCATATTATAATTCCAAAAGATTATCTTTAGAATAAAGTAAATTTCATGTCAATTTAAAAAATATATCCTTTTTTTATTCCATTTCAAAGTTCTGTACCTCTAAAAAAACACCCTTTATAACGAAAACCTTCATCTGTTACTCCTGACAAAAAGTTATCAGCCAACGCTAACTCGATGTTATTTTTTTGCGACTTTGTTACCTTCATATCCAATAATACAAAAATATAGAAAAAGGATAATAAAATACGATATAAATTTTTACATAATATATTTGACTTAAAAAATTACAATAATTAATATCTTTCATACAAAAGATTATAAATATGTTTTACAATTACTTATATTCGCAACCATGCCATTGATAACGTTTTAATTCCGATAAACAAATAAATAATATAAATTATACATTGAAACAATTAAATTTGCAGTGAGTCATCACTTTGATCTGAACGTTTTAGTATTGATTAGCTTAATTTATAGTGATGTGGCGTTATTAACATAGCTGCTATTAACTATTATTTACTCGATAACAATAGCAACTGTTATTACCGACTAAAAATAACAGATAACAGATATAAGTTTATTACAGCTTAGCGCTAATCAAACAATAACGTAAACAGTTCTAACCTCAACTGCCTTTTCGAATAGCAATAACAGATCGACCGAAAACTAAACGACTGAAAAAACAGTTGTTCTGTTTCGACCGATAACGCACACAGCAGTTTTTATACACAACGTTTCTGTTCGCAGTTGTTGAAAATAAAACGTAGGCTGAATACCAAAAGCTGTTAACTGATTCGTATTGAACGCGCTGAACGGCGAAGCAGAAAAACATTATTGAAAAATTTAACAGGAGTTTGTCTGATCTTGCAAACGTAATAATAGCGTTCACATATACTTTCGTTCATCGTTGTCATTGCTGAAATCTTAACAATGTAATTATAAATGAGCGAATTTTAAATATATTATATGTATTAGAAATTATATTAAGGGTTTATATTTTATTATTATTATAATGGTTTATGTTCTTGAAAAAAATATATTTAAATTGTTTCTAGAATATTAACATATAGTGAATTAGTTCTTTACATTGAAAATGATGTACCAATCTTTAATTAAAAAATAGTGCTAAGTAAGAAGTAAGTAGGTAATTACAAATGTTTTAAAATCATCAATTCTTTGTTCATTGTTTCAGTCTCCACTTGATGAAATTTCATTGTTAAAATTACTTAAAAACAACAAACACCTGGTTAAATTTTCACTTTTTTATTTATTTTTAATTTGATATGTTTTGCCAAGTCTGGCTTCATTAGAAATTGGAAATACAAGGAATGCCAAATTTATATTTCTTAGAAATAAAGTACAGATAGGGTAATAAAATAATTAAAGGTATCCTCTTAATTCTGGGGATTTCTGAGGAAGTGGGTGTGGTGTAGCTCAGGTAAATTATACATTTATAAAACATTGTTGACAACAGATGTGGATAATATAATATTATTTAAAACTGGTTGTTCAGATGTATGATCTGTGGTTCAGATTAAGTAAGGGAGATGAATTGGTATCAGTTTGAACATTCAAGGATTCGGAGAATTTTGTTTTTGTTCTTTTCCAGGGATTCATGAAGGTATAATTTTTTACTTTTGTTTTGTAAATATAAATTTTGGGATATATTTTGAGGTATATGGTGTTCTGAGTGTTCAGAAAATGTAATTTATTGAGCTCTCATTTTCAAAAGCATTAGAGTGTTCACGCCATCTTGAATTGAACGATCTTCCAGTGTGACCAATATAGTGGTGACACACGAGTTAGAATTTGTCACTCTTATCTTTTTTTGTTTTTTATATGTCTAGGTAAATTATTGTTTGTTATCAAGGCTGTGTATATATTTCTGTTCTGTAAAACAGATTCCATAGAATGTGAGAGTATGTTATAATTTAGGTATGGGATTGGGGTCAGTGGGATATATTTCTTTGTACTTTATCAGTAGATAACCGCCTTCTATGAAGTGAGTTTTCCAGTTTTTGAGAAAAGCCTATTGCAATACAATGACTTAGCAACAGTGCCAAACAATCTCTTCCCATAATCTCTTCAATTTGGATAGTTAGATATATTCATTAATATAATTGAGAATTACGCCAGGATTAAATATATAATATTTCCATAACAGCACTACCAAGCATAAAAATAAAACGTCAGAAGATTGTTTGGTGTATTTTAATTTTTGGTTCTGAATTTGCAGTTTAATATTATTCATAAACATACAAAATTGCAGGAATAATAAGTCTTACAAATATATTCTATATCGTACTAAATGCGAAGATCTCTATCATATTAGTAGCCAACCGAGATGAATTTTGCATATTTTAGTTTCTTACCAAGAGAAGGCGACAGCAATTTTCAGCGTAAACAATATAACGGTTATCTGTTATTTTCAGTTATTTGCAAATAGCAATAACAATAGCAACTGTTATTTAAATTTATCAGTTTTGCCCATCTCTATTAATTTACCTATAACTCTTCTCCATGTAAAAATTTTGTACACATGTATAATAAAAAAAACGCTATAATTTTGATAACTAATTTTGTAGACAATACTTTTATTAGTTCGAATAAACACGTAACAGAGCAGCTGCCAGAGAACACTGATGCAAAAACCCAATATTTGTTAATGACAACACTGGAATGTTCTGCTTTTATCTTTCAGGTATACCCGTATACTATTTTTTCTAAGATATACTAAATCTATAGATGGATCAGACCCAGGTAAGGCAGAATAGGCTACTTTTCGCAATTGGGCTACTTTCTCCACGCATTGGTTACTAAATTAAAAGTTGGACTACAAATAGAAGTTTGTTTTTTAATTTTATAACAGCAACCTATATATTTTAAAATAATTAAACTGGTTATTATCATAATTTATCAATACCTTAAATCCATAAAGTAACAGTTTTTTTACACTTGTATATGAATAGTTTATGACAGAATTTTAGTAACTTTTATGTTTTTGGGGCAATAATACCACAATAGAAATAAAACGACGTATATTGCAGGAATACCAAACGTTTCAAAGTCTATTCTGACTTCGTTGTCAATATTTATTGATGTAGATTGCAAAATGAAAATTTGATTTATGACATTTAAAAAAATGTCAATTTTAAATGTCGTAAATCAAATTTTCATTTTGCAATCTACATCAATAAATATAAAGCCATTGACAACGAAGTCAGAATAGACTTTGAAACGTTTGGTTTTCCTTCAATATACGTCGTTTTATTTCTATTATGGTGTTATTGCCCAAAAAAACAAAAGTAATCAAGAATATGCCACAAACAACGTTTAGAAGACAATTAGAATTTTAGTAGTTTAGAAACTTGTCATTTCTAGTATCAAACTGGGTGTATATTAGTGTCCAATTGTTACAGAAATCCCTTCAATCAGAAAAGATGAAAGTCTTCCTAAATATTACGATGTTGTAAATAAGCGATAAAATGTGGAAAAGTTATCAAATGAGGAAATTTAGAGAATTATGAAATCACCACTTATTCCTATGCCATATGGCTATAAATTTAATCATAGTTCCCAGTTTAATTTAAATTTATATAGACCGGAAGATTTAACTGCTTTGAAATCATGCATCACAGCAGCCAGTTTTCAAAATGATAACTGAAACTGGTTTCCAGATTTTCATTAATTTTTAATCATTATATCAGGGTTAGCCTGTAAAGCAGTTACTCAAACATACTAATATAGAAAGGATTTCTTGTGCGCATCATTGCAACGCATGGAATTATCGTAAATATCCCTTTTATATACAGGGTGAGTTTTTTTTTTGATGATCAGTATGGGGATCTCGGAAACTTGCGGACATGCAATGGAGCAATGGTTAAATTGGGAAAGATTTACAGTTTTACTGGCCCAATTTAATGACACTTTCGGATTTTTGTAAAAAGTCATGGCTTACTAGATATTTTGAAAAAACGAAATTCTGTCGATTTAGTCAAATCCCTCTAGCTCCTTTGTTTTTGATTTTATAAAAAAGTGTAAATATCAAAATTGAAGGAAATTGTATCCCGAATATGATTGTCATGTTTTCGTTTGCGTGACAGCTCTTGTTTTCGAGATATGACACAAACTTATCTTTTTTTGAATGGAAACCATAGTTGGCTATCGGACATTTTTAGAGCTTTTCAACGATATAATACTCGATATAGTTATTCATAAAAATAACGGAGTTATGAATGCTTTTCTCTCTTATTTTCACTTTTAACGTAGGTAGCCATGAAAAAGATTGTCATCACTTTGACGTTTCCTCATTTGAGAGTAATTCCATTAGTAGTGCTGAACTGACAGTCAATATTGACAAATTTTCGTGATAAAATGGAATATTTTAACGAAGAAAAACTGAATATGGTGGAATGGAATCATATGCCATAAAATATCAGTTTGTGCAGCTGAGGAATACTTCATACATTTATAATTGTCGTCAACCTGCTCTATGTACATTTAGGCTTTACGATAGTTTACGCAGATATGGATCTTTTACTAAACCACCAAAGTAACGTAATCAAATTAACGAAGCAGCACAAATAAATGTTTTGGCAATGGTAAATCAAAATCCATCTACATCAACTCATGAAATTGTGGCAGAAGCTGGCAAATCTCAATGAACTGTGGTTAAGGTACTGAAAGCGCACAAGTTCCATCCGTACAAACTTTTCAGTTTCTCAAACTTTGCATACTGGTGACGAACATCGACGTATTTTGTTTTGTATATGGTTTATAGACATGTGCCTTGACAATCCACAGTTTCCATTAAAGGTGTTATGGTCAGATGAAACTAGATTTACTAACTGCGGTATGTTCAATAGACACAATGAGCATATCTGGGCTAAAGAAAACCCTTCCCATGTAGAACAAAGACTACCCCAGATAAAATTTGGTTTTAATGTTTGGTGTGGTATCATAGGATCTACTATTCTGGGGCCTTTTAACTATGACGAATCACTTACTGGGGAGCGCTACTTGCATTTCTTGCAATACACTTTACAATACATGTTGCATAATTTGAATTTGAGAATGAATGACCACCCCGGTCTCGCGATTTGGCAGTTATAGACTTCTATTTATGGGGTGCGCTAAAAACAAAGTATACAAAAGAAAGTATGAGACAGTTGGTGACCTAAGGGAGGCTGTATTAGAAGCAATTGAAGAAATTGATTGGCGGTCTGTGAAGACAGCGGTAATGTCAATCTTAAAAAGATGCAATTTTTGTCTAAATAACAATGGTGGACTTTTCGAACATAAATTGTAACCATTATTATGTACTTTAATTTCTTAAGTTTTTAGTAAGTACCTACTTATTTAGTTTTTTCGTTGTATCTGATATACCTTATGAAAAAACGTTCAATGTTTTTTGGAATAGTTATTAATAAATCAATCTATTTCATGGCTACCTACGTTAAACGTGAAAATAAGAGAGAAAAGCATCCATAACTCCGTTATTTTTATGAATAACTATATCGAGTATTATATAGCCAACTATAGTTTCCAAGTTTGTATCATATCTCGAAACCGAGAGCTATCACGCAAACGAGGGCATGACAATCATATTCGGGATACAATACCCTTCAAATTTTGATATTTACACTTTTTTTATAAATTCAAAAACAAAGGAGCTAGAGGGATTTTACTAAATCGACAGAATTTTGTTTTTTCAAAATGTCTAGTAAGCCATGACTTTTTACAAAAATCCGAAAGTGCCATTAAATTGGGCCAGTAAAACTGCAAATCTTTCCCAATTTAACCATTGCTGTATCTCCCCTAGTTTCCGAGATCCCCATACTGATCATCAAAAAAAACTCACCCTGTATATCTAGAAGGTGGAGTTTTTCTTGGCTTGCAACTCTGCTAAATTACATATAGTATATACTAATTTAAATAATTAATAAACTATTATATGCTTTACTTATAGCATGAGGTAAGCACGTCGAGGTACTGCATAAATAGTTATTAAATACTTCAATACTCTTCAAATATTCAATATCAATTTTACAATGTTGATAGTTCCTGCAATTTGCACTCAATTGCTTGACTAACTAGTCAAATAATTCAAAAGTATTTAATTTCTTCCCATTCGGCATGTTTTGATAACCTTCAAAGTCATTTTTGCCTTATGCTATCCATATATCTCAAAATAATTCACTGGTGAATAATAATAATAGTTTCAAGCATGAATAATAATGGTTTCAAAGACGTGTTCCAAATTTTCGTACAGTTTTTCTTGTACTGGTTCTTGGATAAGGATTATATAACAAATGGCTTGACAGTTACGAAATTGTCCATCAGTGTCTAATCCAGTGGTTCTCAACCGCCGTTCCGCGGAACACTGGTGTTCCGCGAAGCTGTCCCAGGTGTTCCGCGAAAATTTTGAATATAATATAATAAGAAACAGTACATTTTTTTATTACTATAAAATAAATACTACATAGTTTTGTTAATTATTTGAAATTTAGCAAAAATATTCAATATTATTCTAAATTTTCGCGGAACAGTCAATAATATTAACAGTGTAATTATCGAACGACGCAGTTACGTCGTTTGGAGTTACTCCGGGGAATACCACTAAATTTCTAGTGTACTCGATAACGCAGGGAGCGCTACGTAGTGTTGATTTCGTGCTGTTTCTCTTTCTTCGTACGTAAATAACAAAAGCGCAATTTCGATCTGCGGTTCAGCCATAATTTAATATAAATATCTAGTTTTCGTGAGTGTGTTTTTTATTGTATATATATATTTTATATTGTTGGAAATTGGTAAGATGAAATGCAAGTTGTGTAGTTTTAACAGTATTCTTATCTTTTTTAGTTGCTTATTTTAGCATTTATACAAGACTTTTAAATCTGAAATATGAACAAATTTTTGAAAAGAAAGACTGAAAGTGAGGTTAATGTTGGGGCGAGTACAAGCAGGTCTTCTTCAATTGAAGGAGATATGCAAGGCAACAAAAATGCCGAAAATAAACGTAAAAAGATATCCGAATCAGTTCGGCATTATTCGGAAGAATATCTGAAGTTTGGTTTTACATGGAGCGGTAGTCAAGATGTTCCTATTCCGAGATGTATTGTATGTGGTGAAAAATTGGCTAACAGTGCAATGGTCCCAGCTAAGTTACAGCGACACCTTTCAACAAAACATTCTTGTCTAACTTCGAAAGGTAAAGATTATTTCGAAAGATTGCTGAAAAATCAAGAAGTGCAAGCAACATGCTTTCGAAAGAGCGTTACAATTTCGGATAAAGCGCAAATCGCTTCTTATAAAGTGGCAGAACTAATTGCATTGAAGCAAAAGCCGCATGATATCGCAGAATCGCTAATTTTGCCCGCATGTTTAGAAATTGTTAAGATTATGTTTGGCAATGAAGCGCAGCGAGACGTCCTAAAAATTCCCGTTTCGGACGATACGATAAAAAGAAGAATTATAGATATGTCAGGTTTTATAGAGAACGCAGTGACGGCGAAATTAAGTACAAAAAATTTTGCGCTGCAAATTGACGAATCCACTGACATAAGTGGCAAAGCCCAATTAATCGGATTTATTCGCTTTGTTGACGACACTGAAATAATAAATCAGTTTTTATTCTGCAAGGAACTTATTGGTCACGCAACTGGAGAAGACATATTTAATTCAGTATCATCTTATTTGGAAGAATGGAAATTATCCTGGGAAAATTGCGCAGGAATCTGTACTGATGGAGCTCCAGCCATGCGTGGCAGTATTAAGGGATTTTGTAGTCGAGTTAAAGCAATAAATTCAAATATAGTCTCTACTCACTGCTTTCTACACAGGGAATCTTTGATTTCGAAGAGTCTACCAGCAAACTTAAAGTCTGTTTTGGAACAAGTCGTACATATGGTGAATTGTATTAAATCGAGACCATTAAAAACCCGTATGTTCAAACAACTTTGTAACACCATGGAATCCAAATATGAATGTTTGCTTTTGTACTCTGAAGTGAGGTGGCTCTCAAGAGGAAAAGTGCTAACCCGAGTTCATGAGTTGAAACAGGAATTGCTAGTTTTTTTTAGACAAGAGGGTAATGATGTATACGTAAAATATTTGGAAAATGATGCATGGTGTACTAAGCTAGCATATTTAGCCAATATCTTCAGCTACTTAAATTCAGTCAATACATCTCTTCAAGGAAAAAATGAAAATATTCTGACATCCACAGACAAATTGCTAGCTTTCCAGAAAAAGCTTTTGCTTTGGAAAAATCGTATTGCTCAAAATCGCAAATTTGATATGTTTCCGTTATTAGCAACGGAAAATATTGTTAACATTAACGAAATGATTTCAAATGTGGCAGAGCATTTGTCAATATTGCAAGACAAAATAACTCATTACTTTCCATCTCTTAATATTGAAGACTTTGATTGGGCGCGAAATCCATTTGGTGAATTTGATATAATGAACCAAGATTTTTCTATTCAGGAAGCAGATGAGTTTATTAATATATCAACGGATCGAACGTTACAACTAAAATTCAAAGAAGAAGGAGTGGAAAGGTTTTGGATTTCCATCGAGAATGAACATCCATTTATTGCAAAACGAGCGTTGAATATCTTGTTGCTCTTTTCGACGTCCTATCTGTGCGAACTTGGATTTTCAACTCTAACAAATATTAAAAGCAAAAAAAGAGAAAGACTTACCAATTTAGAAGAAGAAATGAGAGTAGCGCTCTCTTACATAAGACCCAACCTTGAGGAAATTTGTAAAGGTCGTCAAGCGCTAATTTCTCATTAAAATAAGTTACCATGTAATATATATCTTTATTTCAATTAAATATTAATCTTCCAATTATTTTGTGTGATTTACATTAGATTTACAAATTTTATGATAATGGTGTTCCGCCAAAATCGAGACCACTTAAAAGTGTTCCGTGATCCCAAAAAGGTTGAGAGCCACTGGTCTAATCATTTGGAAAAGTAGTTTTCCACAATCCGCAAAACCATGTGGACTAATTAGACATAATTATAACTTTTCAATATCAAACTTAAAACTGACACCAACTATCAGCATTGGTGTTAAGTAATTCGGTATTCGTAGAGTCGAAAATTCGCGATTGTCAACGGTATACCACCCTCAATGCCGGCTACACACTATTGTCTAACAGGAAACAAATTGTTGTCGAAAATGATAATGAAGGAAATTTACTACAATCGAAATTGCTTTATATAAGGAAGAATATTAGGTCCTTTGTTGTATATTGTTTATACAAATGAAATTCCAAATTTAATTAATGATCTAGTAATCATGTATGCTGACGCAACAACTATTATTTATGAGGAACAAAATCATGAACAGCTTCTGGCAAAGATAACAAGTAACCTGGTCAAATCGGACTGGTTTATAACTAACCACTGCTTATAAATATTGAAAAAAACAAAATGATATGTTTTGGAAGGAAAACAGAAAATTATATTTCGGAAGTTGTTAGGTTTGAGGACAAAGCTGTCCAAAATTGTCAGCATGTAAAGTTTTTGGGTCTGAATATAGACAATAAGTTAAATTGGAAATTGCATGTAAAAATATTGCAAAGTATAGTTATGGGTTAAAAGTGATTGCACAAAATGTATCAAGTGAGGCAGCATTAGTTTCATATAGTGCGTATTTACAATCAAGAATTCACTATGGGATAATATTCTGGGGAAATTCAGTTGATATTCCAAGAGTGCTGAAGCTACAAAAGAGATGTATTCGAAATATCTATAACATGAAAAGAACAGATAGCTGTAGAGATGTTTTTATTGATAAAAAAATATTGACATTGATTAATCTGTACATTTATGAAGCAATAATTTTTGTTACCAAACATAGAGAATTATTGAAAGATTGTGAACAAATACATGAACATGAAACCAGAAATAAATTTAAGTTAACAACAGAGACATGTAAATATACATATATTCAGAGAAATGTTAAATTTAGTATCAGTATATATAACGAAATTCCAAAAATCATTAGAGAACAGCCAATGAAAAAATTAAAACTATTATTGAAAGAATATTTCTTGAAAAAACCATACTATTCTCTACGTGAATATTATGAAGACAAAAAAAGAGCGATATATTTACCACCTTCTTCACACTGAAATAAGTAAGTAAATAGGTAATTGTTTTTTGCTTCTTCTTTGACTTGATTAAATACCTACTCTAATGTAAAATAGAATTGAGTACATGTATTGTATATAATAATCTTGATGTTTGTCTTAGTTTAGATTGTATTTTGTTGTAAGTTTTCTTTTTTTGACATGTTCTACACCCTGCGAGGGTTATTTTTTGTATATTATACAAAAATCAGAGCAAATAAAGATATCTATCTATCTATCTATCTATATTGCCGCGAAGAGACGTGAAGGTGAACGCAAATAAATGTGTATGGTTTTCGAGAAGTTCACCGGTCGTCACGCCTGTTTCCCATTCGGAGTCGGTATCAAGGGGTGGGAACTGAGATAGACAACGTACCACAGTTCGAAGAGTCATCTACAAGTCATCCGGAATACTAAATCTGACGGTTGCTCGTATTACATCCATATGACGAAATAGTCAAATTAATTATCAATTGTTTGAAGTTGTTGTCGGCCATTGTTAGAGTCCATTTTCGTTATGATTGTCGAAGCAAACACATTTGAAAGCATCCTGTATCAAACAAAATTTTTGCCTTGTTATAATATTGGAGCACTTCTTTTCTGATTTTTGTGTAGGTAATTAAAATAGTGTTAATAAAGAGGAACATCATCATATCCTTCTTTGGAGTTCTTTATCAGTTTTCAGGTTTACCAAACAAATATTTATCGGATTCGTTCAAGATTGGTATACAGGGACTAGCATTTATTTAATGGCTTCTCAGCAAAAAAGTTGTGTTCCTAAATGTTCCAATGAAACGTCTAAAAGGTAATGAATTATGGTATTTAGAAGGTAAATTATTAATTATAATTTTAGACATTAGATTATTACAACGACCCCCAAGTACCAGGAAATATGGCTTCAAAGAATAAAGAATGAAAAACTCTGTATAGGAAAAGCATTTTTTTAAGATCATTTTGAAAAGCACTGCATTGGACAAAAGGGCAAGTTACTAAGAGGTGCGTTACCAACATTAAATTTACCTACTGTACGATCTGTGGTCGGTATTCCCGGGACAAAGGTTACACGTTTTGTTCACGCCAACGTATCCACATTCTCGACGTAGGATTAGGTCTAAAGTTTAGACTGACTGACCTAATAAATATGTGATGATTTGAGTAATACACTTATTACAAACTTACACTTTATTAAAAAAATTGTGACAATTTATTCGCGTCCGATGGAGCTTAATCATTGCATGATTGTCACAATTTTTTAAATAAAGTGTAAGTTTGTAATATAGTGTATTACTCAAATCATCATGAATTTCAACTTACACCAAGTATAAGCCAAATCAATCCAATAATAAATATGTTTAGACTCTAAACATATTTATTAGGAAATTGTGTAGTAAACTCAATGAGACTTTGTCGGGTAGCTTCAATAATAAAAAAAGCGAATAAGAAAAAAAAGCAATCGGTTCCAAAACATGTCGCCTTCCGCCCCTTATCGACGATGCTCTTATACCAGACGCAACACGTCGTCACGGCGCCGGCGACATGAGCGAATTGGCCACTGCCTAGGGATGGCAACGATGCATCGATATTTGTAAAACATCGATACATCGAAAGAAAAAACATCGATGGTTACATCGCTTTCTACAGTTGGCGATGCATCGATATATCGAAAGAATACCAAACCATCGATGGTACTGACACAATAAAACAGAATAATTTTGTCTTCTATAGCAAATATAATTACCATCAAAAAAATCGCCTAAGTAATTTTAGGTAGAATAAAAAAGTGGAAATATATGGCATTAAAAGCACAGGAGCACAAGAAGAAATTAATATTTATTAGGGCGCCATCTACTATTTACTCCTCTAACACAGAGTAATCTGCTCGAAGCCCCTAGATGGCGGTGTTTTACGATATTACCATTGATTTAGCCGAAAACTAGAGTTGATAACACACAACACTACCAATGCAGTGGTGCAGACTCCTTAAACTTAGAGAAACGCTTATACCTTTCGACACCACTCTCTAAATTGAAAGAAATCCCATTAGAAATATGGGAGGAAATTAGATCAGCTTATCCAAGCCTATATAAATTGGCAAGAAAATATCTTGGTATTGTTTGTACCTCGGTACCTTCAGAAAGATTATTTTCTTTGGCGGGAGATACAGTTCCTCAAGAGAGAAACCGTATTTCAGGAAAATTGTTGCCAAAATTATTATTTTTAAACACTCTGCCCGATGAATTTTGGTAGATAAAAATAAAAGCAGTTTTCCTTTATGTTTATTAAATATTTTTGTGTTTTGATGCAGATTTGTTTTATTATTTAATGAATTATTTGTTTCTTTTAAATATATTTGATGAGTTACTTAAAATGAGTATAATAAATCATTTTTAATATCACGAACACCATATTTAATAGATTAAGAGCTAGTGACCCATTTTTCATGAAGTGTTTGATTCAAGCAAATATTTTACATAGTGGTGTAGTTAGGATAGATGAGTAGGTTGTCATATGTTGACCTAACTTGCTTGGGGACAGGAGGTACAGCGCATACAAGAAAGATGTAAAAAAATGTTTGCCAAAAAAAGTGTTTGAATCAGAGGCCAACAATAATTATTCGACAGTTTAGCTAGCTTAGAGTTAAATTACAAATAAGGCAGACACTTTGGGGGGGGGGGTTAATATCTAACCATTCTACCTCAAACTTGAATTTTATAAATTAAAATAAAAGTGTTTGATTCACGCTGAAATTTTAATAGATGCTTTGTTGTGTATATTTCATAATACTCACAAAAAGGCAGACACTTTTTCTGGAGTTTAATAGCTGGCAAACAACAAATAAAGTTACCGGCAATAGAGAGAGATGCGCTACGGGTAACTGCTATACCGCACATGTAATCACAAAATATTGGAGTACGTACAGATTAATATTTATATGTTTTGTTATTGTGAACACATTGTTGTTTAATATAATATAAAAACATTAACCAATCAAAATGAAATGTGTTTCTTGTGTGATATGTGAAAAGAAAAATGATGAAAAAGTTATTATATTTTCAGAAGCCAATTTAGGAAAATGTCATATTGCGTTAAAAATCCGTCAAGACAAAAATTTAAAATATAATAGTTTGGTTATTCCATTAAACATATCCTCTACAAAAAGCTATCATCGCCAGTGCTATGGCAATTTTCCAAGTTTAAAGGGAAAACACAAAGATGTATAAAAAAAATCCACAGAATTTCTCACTTCGTCATCAAGTTGTTAGATTAATAAATTTATTACACACTATGTACATAAAGTTTGGTATAATTTAATTTTAAAGTAAACAATTTTCAGGAGAAATCAGTAATTATTTTGATTTTAGTTTCATGTATATTTATATGACAGTGAAATATAGGTACAGAGTACAGTACAGAGTAAACCATATGTTGTAGCGACGTCAATTTTTTTTAAATAGAATGGACGCACTGTATATTTTATGTTTTTGGATTGTAAATTTCAAGGCAATTACAATACTACATGATACCTATATTTGGTAATTAAATATTGTTAAAAATACAATAATTTTAAAATCAGTAAGTACCAAAATATATTTTTTGAATAAATATTGTAAAAAGTTGCCAGATGTAAAATAGTATATTACGTTACTACGGAGGGAAGTAAGTGAGACCCGAAAATCCGAGGTTGCGATGTCTCACTTCCCTCGCGTGTAACGTATACAATTTTTTATAACGCTAGATTGAAAGTTCGGTTGTAATTTATGTTTTAAAATAGTAATGTGTTTAGGTTATAAACAAGTAAAGATGTCAAACTTACTTCTGAATTCTACTCTTTCTCCTATTCATTAGTTATTTATTAATGGAAGGTCTGTGTGCGGATTATTACCAAAAAATTGTGAGGTTAAACGGTACGATCTGTCATAATTTTGACATATAAGAAGTAATATAATTGAATAGGGACGAAAGTTGACGCATGCGCTTTCAATAAATTCATTGTTTTGCCGGGAGGCAATATGGCACTTTCATCCCTAAAATTGCAGTTGAAAATCGAACTTTCAATCCAGGCGTTATAAAAAAGTATTTAGTATTCAGTAGGCTGCTAAATCTACCAATTATTAATGACACGGACCCTTTTGAAGCTATTATCACTTAAATAGCTATATAAAACAAAGGATTGAATTAGTTATATTAACTGGCAGTGGGAATAAGATGCGGCCTTAACCTGACGTATGTGCGTATTTAATGGGCTAAACAAAATACTAAATGGATGAGAAACCTTCACAAGCAATACCCACAGATAATATAGTGTTTGGATAGAAAGTGTTCGAAATAAAATCATTGGAGCCTATTTTCTTAATGGACCTGCATATCGGCTCCCTTATATACATTTTTTAGGGAACTTTTTGTATACAATTTTAATGACCTTACTGCAAACAATCTCAGATATATACAGAGCTTTCATTTCAAAACCAGTCGCCCAAAACATTTTTTAAATATCTTTAAAAGAAAAAAATACACATTATACATGTATCGGTCAGCGTGCAGTTCCAACCCCCCTAAGCGGGGGTAAATATTACTTATAAAAGTTTAAATACAACGGGGTATCATAAGATACATCTTTTTAAAGATCTATTTTTTCCAAATCAGATTTTTTTTACAGAGAGAGAGAGAGAGAGAGAAAAGAATTGTAATTAAAAAAAGCAGAGTATAAATATCAAGATAAACAAGTGAGAAAAAATCCTTAAATGTTTTTGCGAAAGGTACTTGTAACTTTAAATGTAAAGAATTTTTTATTAGTAGTGGTGGTTGTTTAGTGACCATCAGATTTCGACACTGGTGCATTCCTTACAAGAAAGAATTGAAATAATATTTATTGATGGGGAAGAACAACGCTGTGCACGCAGAACTGCTTACGGTTTTCATGAGAGACATCCCGATAAAAATATTCGGCATCAGTATGTGTTGGATTTCATAAATTTCACGACACTGGAAGTGTGTGCAATGAAATTGTCAAGAATAGTAGAGTTTTATCTGAAGCTGACCAGGTTGAGATTTTAGGTCATTTTGCCATGGAATCTCAAACATCAATACCAAAAGTCTCCAGGTTAACAAATATTTCTCTAGTCTCTGTGCATAAAACGTTACGCCTAAATAAATTGTTTCCGTACAAAATACAGCTTTTATAACAGCTTGCTGCGGATGATTATGACAGAAGGTTAGGTTTGATTCTACGAATTAATGACTCAAAGGGCAAATGCAGACCCTAATTTTATTAAAAATATTTGTTTTTTTGACGAAAAATTTTGTTCTAATGCATTTTTTAATAAAAATAATTGTAGATACTGGGACAATACCAATCCACAAGTTTTTCGGCAAGAGCACAACTAACATTCTCAGAAAATTAATGTATGGACCTGAATTGTCGGAAGTAAAATTATTGGTTCTTTAATCGTGGAAGAAAATTTAATCGGGGACTTGTTTTTGGACTTAGAAAATGTAATAAATCCCCTTATAATCGAATCTTTAGAAAAACAAATATATCAAGATGGAACTTTGTTGCTAGACGAAGAAAACCTATTTTTTCAAACGGACGGAGTACCCCCACATTAAGCCTTGCCTGTACGAAATGAGACATTTCCAGATAAGTGGATTGGCAGAAGGGGCGCTATAGAATGTCCAGCACGATCACCAGACATAACACCCCTTGATTTTTTTTCATGGCGACGTCTAAAAACTGTGGTGCTTAAAACTCGAAACTCGCGATATTCCTGAACTTAGTCGTAGAATAGTGAAGGAGTGTGAACGGATTACACCAGAGATGCCTCATAAAGTGCGAGAGGAATTCGAGCTGCGACTTTATCAATTTCCTTCCAACAATATTTTGAACATCTAATTTTACGCTAATACAATATTAATAATGGAAATACAATGTAAATAATAATTATTTTAATTTGAAAATCTGGAATAATTTCATATTAATATTCAAGTTGGGGTAGTGTGTTCCATGCCTTATTTTCTAGATCGAATACTGTTTTGACAAACTCAAAATTTAGACATATTTTTTTTAACAAATGTGGTGCAGTAAACTTTAGTTTAGCCCGGCAATCCTGTGTGGGTGTCCTTGATGTACATAGTTAATGGATATCAACTACAATTAAGATAACTAAGTATTTCAAGTTAATTAATGTATTTAATGGGTAATTAATGAATATTAGTGAACTTTTCTTCCTGTTATATTTGGAATTAAGGATAATTTATGAAATATTATATTACGTTATTCTTGTTCCTGATTAATAAATAGGATTTTTCTAAAATGTGCCCCCCAACATTCTGTGGCTAAATTTAAATCTATAGCTGCTACAGATCACGTGCTCTATAGACAATGGTAGCGCAGAGTAAGACCACGACTACACCTGTGATGCTGCGTCTCACTCGTATCTGTTACTACCATAGCATATCTTCTCCTGGTAATATTTATTTAGATGTTTGCTAACTATTAGACCCCGGCAAAAGTGTCTGCCTTTTTGTGAATATTATATAAATATATAAAACAAAACATATATTAAAATTTCAGCGTGAATCAATTACTTTTTTTTATTAAAAAAAATCAACTTTGAAATAGAATGATTAGATATTAACCCCCACAAAAGTGTCTGCCTTATTTGTAGTATAAATCTAAACCATCTAAACTGTTGAATAATTATTGTTGGCCCCTGATTTAAACACTTTTTTTGGCAAACATTTTTTTACATCTTTCTTGCATGCGCAGTACCTCCTGTCCCCAAGCAGGTTAGGCCAACATATGACAACCTACTCATCTATCCTAACTACACTACTATGTAAAATATTTGCTTGAATCAAACACTTCATGAAAAATGGGTCACTAGCTCTCCGACTATAAACATCGATGTTTAACAACATCGATTGTAATCAGTCGATACATTGTTACATCGATGTTTTAAAATTCGATGTATCGAAGTAACGATGTATCGAACAATCGATGTTGCCATCCCTACCACTGCCTGCATAGATCGCCGCGTCCCGCCACACCTTCCGCGCCGTTCCCGCTCACTTACTCACTCCCGCGATACAAGCAAACGAATTTAATTAGACACGCTGCGCCCCGCGCGGCAAGTCAAAAACACAACTTGCATTGTTTTAATTATTAGAGTTAATTTCTTCATAAAATTAAAAGGTAAGTAACAAAAGAATTTTAATAAGTATTTTTTTTAATACATAAACATAATTCAATCGTGTGACTGTAATATAGTAAAGTAATTGTATATTACATTGTTTCAGTGTTTAAGAAAATGTCAAAAAACGAAAGTATAAGGTTGAATTTAGGTTGGTTGGTTTGTGGCCTTCTCCAATAAGCATTTAGCCAGCCTCGAGTTGTCTGAGTGTACACGTATTGGATGAGAGGGTGCCGTTAGCACGTCTGGGTCGTACCCATCTCCCTTCCAAAATAATCCACAACTATTTCCGTTGGTTCTGCTTGCGCCACCAGCTTACCCACATCTTTTCCTATAAAATAAATTGCCAAATCATCAGCATACTGTATGCATCTGGCCTCTTGAGCGAAAATCTTATGCACAGAAGCTGTATATATGTTGAATAATAATGGACTGAGTGGGGAGCCTTGGGCTAATCCTTGTGTCACAGATTGCGGGCCTACCATCCTGCCCGAGTTGCATCTTACCGAAATGCTCTTCCGTTTAAGCAAACTCACCATCACATTTATATAATTACTTGGAATTTGGTACTCTGCTAAGTAAGATGCCTGCTTATCAATGTCAACGCAGTCATATGCTGCCCTGATATCTAGGAAGATTGCTAATACTAGCTGGTTTTGGCTAAAGGCGTTCATGATTGATGCCACTAAGGTAGCCACTCCATCAACTACCCCCCTCCCCTTTCTGAAACCGCACTGATATGTAGGCAAAAGATTCCGATTCTCTACCCACCACTCAATCCTGTTCTTGATTAGATATTCCACTACTTTCCGGATGCAACATATCAATGCAATAGGTCTGAATTCGTTGGGTGAATTCCCTCTTCCTCCTTTTTTTAAAATGGGATGTACGATAATCTCGTTCCATTGTTAGGGTAACGATTTTCTCGTACTATTTGGTTAATGAAGTTGATCAGCCATACCTTACCTTCCCCTGGTAAGTTTCTTAACATAGAGTATGGTACTCCGTCCATTCCTGGAGCTGAGTCTTTTTTTTCCTGTAGCACCATAAGCAGTTCTTCCATTTCAAAATCCTTGTTCTCACTATGACTGAGTGTTGCTGCGCCAATGCCCGGAATTCCTGGTGCTGTCATGTTGTAGAGGATCTCTTCAGCGATCTCCTCCGTCGGGAGTCTGGCAGCATTGTTGACCCTAGCCCGTCTGTTACTCATCTTGTTAATGGTTCTCCAAATGGACTCGAGTGGCGTATTTCGATTTATCGACTTACAGAAAGATTTAAAGTGGTTCTTCCTTTTGGACTTCATTTTTTTCCTAGTGAAGGCTATAATATTTTTTGCTTCCAGGTAATTATTCCAGCAACTATCTACCCGGTATTTATGTAATGCTGCTCTTCTAAAGGCTATCCATTTTGAACATTCCTTATCCCACCAAATTGGAGAGCTTCTGAATTCTTTGCGATATGAAGCTGTTGGTATGCTTCCCTCTGCCGCCTCTTCCAGTATCTCTAAAAACTCCTCATACCCTCCTACTTTTTGAATATGTTCAAATATCCTTCCTGCTTTGTCGCTATAAAGTTCCCAATCAGCCCTTTTAAAAAATTTCCTCCCCCTAGATGTCTTATGTGTAACCCTGTCCTCTGTGAAAAACAGAGTGCATAGCGAAGGAAAGTGATCGCTGTTACCATAGTCTGGTATAATCTGCCATGAGCATCTGGCTGCCAAGCTTTGCGATACAATCGTAAGGTCTAGAACCGATTTCCTTATTGTTGACCTTGTCAGTCTAGTTGGCTCCCCATTGTTTAATATCACCAGCTCGTGTTCCTCTACCGATCTTGCAATAACCCCACCCCTAAAATTATTGTGTTCGCTACCCCATGAAACATGATGTGCATTGAAATCGCCCATTAGAATAAAAGGAGTGAGCAGCTCCTCCATAAGCTTTTCCCAGTTGTTATCATTTATCCTGGCATTTGGATGTAAGTAACAGTGATAGAGGTGTATTCCTACCTCTTTTATACGTACCCCCTGGATGTAACAATTCTCTGGCAGCGTCCATCTACCCTCTTCTAAGTTTTGATATACATAGTCCTCCCTGATGAACATAATGACTCCTCCGTACCCATTTCGTGTTTAGTGGCCCCTAATGGAAGAATGGAGAAGCCTAGCACTTCAGGAGTGGACTACAAAGGGCTTAGAGAAAAGGAAAAGGGTAAGTCAGATACACAATCTAGGCATGCGGACATGAATGTTAAAAGTCTGGAGGATATATACAAGGTGGCCAGCCTATTATCAATCCAAGAAAGGACAAGGGTCCTTGATTACATGACGAAGCTCGATAGTATTAGTGTTAAGTGGGTATCAAGTGGAGATGACGAATTATAACAAGAAAGATTTAAGTTTTATACAATGGAACATTCACGGAATTTTTAGCAACTTAGAAAACTTAAGATTCTTACTGGACAGTATAAGACCGATTGCATTTTGTATTAGTGAAACGTGGCTTAAAAACACAGACCATTTCCACCACAATGGATATAGCACAATCAGAAAGGAAGGTTGAATTTACATGGGAGCATTTACACAGTTGTCAAACTTTTTAAAAAATATTTTGAGCAAAGTTCTATACAAAAATCAGTATTACATAAAAAACACTTGGAATTTTAAAGAAAAAATTAAAGAAATAAAAATTCCTGAGGACTATATAATGGTTTCTCTGGATGTAATCTCATTATACACTAGTATACCAAACAACATTGTAAGCGATATCATAAAGAAAAAATGGGATGAAATAAAAGAATACACAGATATTCCCCAAAACGAATTTATACAGGCGGTCAATCTTACACTGAGCTCCACATATTTTTGTTTTGAAGATAAAATTTATAAACAAGTTAATGGATGTGCAATGGGGTCAGCCATATCTAGCGTAATTGCACAAATGGTAATGGAAGATCTCGAGGAAACCACACTCAGTAATGTGGATATTAATATCCCGTTCTATTTTCGGTATGTCGATGACTGTATCACTGCAATTCCAAGGAACAAAATAGACTACATATTAAATTGTTTTAATTCATACCATGAAAGGCTTCAGTTCACTACTGAAGTCGAACAAAACGAAAAAATAAATTTTCTTGATGTTACAATACATAGAAATAGTTATAAGTTAAAAACGGAATGGTACACAAAACCAACTTGGTCCTCACGATACCTAAATTTCGAATCAAGTCATCACATTGCTCACAAAAAATCAGTTATTATAGGATTAGCAGATAGGGCAATTCAGCTGTCAGACCCTGAATTTAGAACTTTAGCAATAAAAAAACCAAAACTTGCGCTCGAGAAAAATAACTACCCCATAAACATGATAAATAAAATTTTTAAAAAAAGAATACATAAATATTATAATAATACTAACAAAAAAAACCAAGATAATACAAATAACAGATACATTTCATTACCATATATAGAGGGACTATCAAACCAATTATCAAGTTACTTAAGAAAATACAATATCACAACAAGTCACAAAGGGTATAATTTATTGGCCAAACATTTCAGTAATCTTAAAACAAAAACCCCTAAAAACAAAAAAAGTAACATCATATATGAAATTCCATGTAATGACTGCGAGGTCACCTATATTGGACAAACATCTCAGTATCTAGAAAACAGATTAAAAGGTCATCAGTATGATAAAAAGAATAAAACAGCCCTAACTAACCACGAAACATCCAAAAATCATAAATTTCAATATAAAAACACAAAAATACTTACAACAGAAACTAATTTAAAAAAGAGAGATTTTTTAGAAATGATTAATATCCACAAAAGCAATACTGCTATAAATGACAAAAAAGACATAAACAAATTAAGTAAAATTTACACATCCATTATATAAATAGTTCTACACCAATGAATATTAATACGCACAACACACTGTATGGGGTACATACGAACAGAAGAAACTCAATAAAAAATCATTGTACAAAGCCCAGATGTATAACCGATACTTAAAATTGAAGTAAATTGACTTTTACAAATAACCATTCAGTATACTCCGGAAATCATCCCTCAAATCTATTAAAAGAACAAACAGGTCAGTTTGGGATTAGTATATATCGTTGTCTCCGAAAGGACACACAATGTTAGTTTTTAGTTTGTGTCAAGTAGTAAAATGATTAACTTAAAAAAAATGTGATTCTACAAATACTAACGCTGTAGGTAAGTCAAAATTATAATCTTATAAATTCTTAAATGTACAAATAATTTTAACAATTTTAGAATAGATTTGAAAAAGGCCAAAAACATGGCCGAAACGTTATCATTAAAACACATGATATGAATACAATCCTTTCATTTTTAACGACCTCAAATCAAGAAAATATACACTCAACAAATTTATATAATATAAATAAGGTCGAAGAAAACAGCATACAATACTATATATTTTATATATATATTTAACCTCACTGCTATATATATATATATATATATATATATATATATATATATATCTGTTAGGTGGTTTCCGGGAATTCAACTGCATAGTTGATAACTGATCCCCGCCGGGATCGATGGTAAAATGACGACGTTTCGACAGAGTCACATCGGCCTTTTACTTTCGCTTCTACTACTAATATTCAATAATACTTAGTATTCGAGTAACTAGAAGCGAAAGCAGAAGGCTACGAGAATTATGCGAACCGACCTGAAGAGGGCAGATGTGACTCTGCCGAAACGTCGTCATTTTACCATCGATCCCGGCAGGGATCAGTTATCAACTATGCGGATGAATTCCCGGAAACCCCCTAAAACATTTAGTGCCCGCGAAAACTTAAAAACAAATATATATATATATATATATATATATATATATATATATATATATATATATAAAATGTGTACATAGATAATTTATTAATCTCATTTACCATAGGTACCAAGGAGTCTCTGACTGGAAATATCAGTGGAAAGAGTTGCAAGTTAAACAAAAAAACAAAAAGTGGCAGCAACAAAATTAACTATTCATGGAATGACTATGATGAATTTTTAATAGAAGCTGTCAAAAATAAACAGTGTCTGTGGAATTTCTCTCTACCAGTAAAAGATAGGACTCCTCAAAAAATTAGTCAGGCATGGGAAAGCATTTTAGAAGATTTTAATGGTAATAATTGTTTTATATATATATATATGAATATATTTAAAATAAATATACTTTTGGAACTTTGATTAGGTGTATTTGACATGGATGAGATAAAAAGAAGGTGGAAAAATCTTCGTGATTCATTCAACAAAGCAACAAAAAAAAATCACTGCCTATGTACCTAGTGGCTCTGCAGCTGCAGATGACTTACCAGAAACTACTTTTAGATTTTATGAACAAATGCTATTTTTGGGAGAAGTACATTCCCCTCGAGTGTAAGTAATAATAAAAAATTAGCTTTTATTGACTAAGTTGATGACACTTTGTATTGATTCTATTTTCTAATTTTTTATAGTACTGTAACTAATATTTCAACCCATGCTAATAATGACAGTACTTGTTTAACTGTCAATTCACCAGTGCCTACTGAATCCTCAGAAGTTAATGCTAATTCTGAGTCCATCTCACCACCCCAGGATATTAATTCTATGCCTTCAGCATCAAATGCAGAGTATAAAAAACGTAAGTTCTAAAATTTTAGTAGCATGATTTTTTGTTATAATATTTATTTGGTTTCAGGTAAAAGAAATTCTAGTAGTTCAGAATTTGAACAAAGCATTTTAAATATTTTAAATAAACCTTTAAGACAGCGAAGGGAACTACAGAAGAAAATAAATGATTTGCTGTATGAAGCTGAAGAATCTTTAGACAATGACAATGGGCAGATATAATCCTTATGTATTTTTTAGAAAACATATATTTGTATATAAATTATTAAATTACAATTTCATTAAAAATCATTGTTTAATGCTTTTTCCCATTGCCAAGAAACTGCTCCTTCATTCATGAAATAGTCAGCAAATGCTTCCCTATATTCAAAAGCTAACTTTTGTGCTGATCTTGAGGTGCAGACTGACCTTTTTTTCAAATTAGCCTGTACTGATCTATCTTGTTCAGTATACATTGTATACTGCCTTTCTTGTGAACACCTTAGCAATTCATGATTTATAATAAAGTTATGTAAGCACACTGTAGCTAAAACAATGTTTTGAGCTTTTTCAACATATGTATTGATAGGTCTTTTATAAATCCTCCAACGAGCAACTAAAATTCCAAAAGCACATTCTACTATACGTCTTGCTCTGCTCTGCCTATAATTGAAGACTTTTTTCTTTAAATCCAGTCCACTTTTTCTGGAATATGGCCTCATCATGTAAGGGGATAAAGAATATGCTTCATCACCTACCAAAACATAAGGCAATGTTGTATCCCCAACATTATCAGGGACTGGAATGTTCAAGCAATTATTTTCCAAGGATTTCTTCAAAGTAGAGGCATCGAAAATTCCACCATCACTTCTGCGCCCTTCTGCTCCTACATCAACAATGATAAATCGATTATGGGCATCTGAGACAGCAGTTAAAACTCGACTATGAGTTTTTTTGTGATTAAAAAATACAGAGCCACTATGTGCAGGTGCCTACAAGTTGAATAAATTCAAATAAGATACAACACTGCCAAGAAAATAAATTACCTCAATCTCCATATGTCTTCCATCAATTGCTCCAATGCAATGAGGAAAATTCCAAATATCATTAAAGTCATCTGCAATTTTTTTCTATCCTTCACAAGTGGGAGTAGCCATGACCACTTTTGAGATTTCTTTCCAAATTGCAATGCAAGTTTCATCTATAATTTGACAAACTGTAGACCCTGACACTCTGAAAGCATACCCAATTGATCGCATGCTATCTCCAGAGGCTAAATAACGCAAACATATTTGGATCTTGTCTTGTACGGGCACTAATTGGTTGTCGAACACATAATTGTTTTTCAATTTTAGGTCCTACTATTTTTTCCAACTCTCCAAAAATAAAGGGACTCATTCTTAAACAATTGAAATGAAATTGGGGATCTGTTGCCACCAGCATAACTATTAAGTTATCGCTGTCTCCCTGCAGTAGAGTCTTTGCTCACTTGTAAATATCGGTCTAACCCACATTGCTCTATAATTTTTTTGTTGAATTTTTTTATGAACTATGAGCAGTTTTATTAAAATTTTTCTTAGCTCCAATTTTCTGGACATTGTTGTTGGAATCGAATAGCTTGTAGCAACAGCCAACATAGCTAAACGTAGCTTTTTCAAATTTTCCATTATAACTCAACTGAAAGACAACACATGTATACTTCAAAACAATAGATTCGGCCATTCCGTTCCGCTATCTTTCATCCCCCCCCCCCCCCGTTTACATAGAGCGGAAATGACTGGAAAAATGACATTTGATGTGATTTGAACATCCAAAATCTGTTCAAATAATCTATATATATAAAAATCAATCGCTGTTCGTTAGTCTCGCTAAAACTCGAGAATGGCTGAACGGATTTATCTTATCTTGGTCTTGAATTATTCGTGGAGGTCTAGGGAAGGTTTAAAAGGTGAGAAAAATTCGAATAATTGCCGGGAAAATCCTCAAAACAGTATTTTTCTATTTCCCATACAAACGTTTTCTAAATAAAATGGAGAGTCAATTTGTAATTTATTACCGCTGTATAAAGTTCAAATTCCCATGCGCGTTGGAGGATCTAATATCGCGTTCCGAAACTCAACAAAAGTGAAAGTGAATCGCGAACGCGACAAAATTGCATAGTCTCATAGCTTCATGTAGCTTAAAGCTAACTTCAGTTGTTAATCTGTCCGATTAATTTTTTAAAAAGACTATATAGAAATCGAAAGATAAATCTTAAGTTTTGTCACAAACGTTAAATTATAAATCTTAAGTTAAATTTCTGAACGCAATCATAATATTTGACATTAGATTTGACAACCAACTAATATGTCAATCCATCCTGTCTGTCGCTTTTCAGTCAGAGCACGGAAAAAAGTATTACGATATTATATTGTGTTATACGAGTTACGATATCTATGAGTGCATCCTTCTATCATTGTGGCTACGTGCGCGAGAACTTTCTTTACTTTGGTGATCCTTTGTGATAGTGACATTCCAAGTAATGTGCTCTTTTTTGTGATAGTGACACTTTACTGCTAAATAAGCGGGAAATTTACGATGCCGAGGAGAAGACGACCTAACGTAGGTCGTCGTAGTCAATCAAATGTGCGAAGAGCTACCTCACGTGCTAACCGCACTGATGACCAGAGACAGAGAGATCAAGAAAATAGTCGTATTGCTATGTCAGAATTGCGTTCTTTAGTGAGTGACAATGTAGGAGATAGGCTTAGAATGCAACGAGTTCGTGCACATCAAACACAACAACAGCAAGCTAGACATAATGAAATTGAGCGAATCCGCAGACGCAGTGCTCCTGTGATTCTTGAACGAGCTGCATTCCACTATGATCCGGCAATTGATTATTGTGCCGACAAATCAGTAACAATTGGGGAAATGATAACAATTTGTAAATATTGTAAGGCGTTAAAATACACTGGTGAATCTACTGGATTATGTTGTGCTGAAGGCAAAGTAAAATTGCCACAATTGGTCCCACCACCAGATCCTTTACGCTCTTTAGTTTCTGGGATTGGAAATGATTCTAAGCACTTTTTGACCAACATTCAGAAATATAACAACTGTTTCCAGATGACATCATTTGGTGCTACACATATTATACAAGACAATTTCATGCCCACTTTCAAGGTATTATATAAGAATATTTTTTTATATTATTCAAGTTTGTACTAAAATAAATATATATCGGAAATAATTAATGGACAAATTTTTAAAAATTACAGATACAAGGACAAATTTATCACTTACTGGGAACTCTGTTACCACTACCTGATGCAGATCATCAATTTTTACAAATTTATTTTATGGGCAATTCAGATGCGGAAATTAATAATCGTTGTGCTCACAATCCAACAGTGAAGAGAACCATTGTCCAACAATTACAAATGTTTCTTCATCAGAATAACAATTTAGTAAACATGTTCAAAATAGCATTGGATCGGATGCCATCTGATAGCCATAACATTGTAATTCGAGCTGACAAAACACCTGCCGGTGAACACACAAGGAGGTTCAATTCACCTACCATTGATGAAGTGGCTGTTGTCATTGTGGGAGAAAATTTACAATCTAGAGATATTGTGCTTCATCGTCGGAATAGTGATTTAAAACGTGTATCTGAAACACACAGGAGTTATGATGCACTACAATATCCTTTGATCTTCTGGCAGGGGGAAGATGGATACCATTTTAATATCAAAATGGTAAATCAAGTAACAGGTAAATGAATTGAACAAGATTAAATAATATTTTTAAATTCAATTCATCAAAGTAACAATTTAAACATTTATCATTTTTGATTGCAGGTGCTGAAACCAACAAAAAAGTTAGTGCTATGAATTTCTATTCATACAGACTCATGATCCGTCAAGGTGAAGTAAATCATATTTTGATGTGTCAACGACTTTTTCATCAGTTTGCAGTTGATATGTATGTCAAAATTGAGACTGAACGATTGACATACATCCGTTTGAACCAACGACGGCTAAGGTCAGAGGAATACATTCATCTCCGCGATGCTATAAATGCTGATGGCAATGTGAATAATGTAGGAAGAATGACAATTTTGCCAGCTACTTATATAGGAAGCCCACGCCACATGCATGAATATGCTCAGGATGCTATGTTATATGTTAGGCATTATGGCCGCCCAGACTTATTTGTTACATTCACATGTAACCCAAAATGGTCCGAAATCAAGAAGGAATTACTACATAGCCAAACACCAGTTGATAGACATGACATAACCGCCAGAGTTTTTAAACAAAAATTAAAATCTCTCATGAATTTTTTAATAAAGCATTGTGTGTATGGCCGAGTCCGTTGTTGGATGTACTCTGTAGAATGGCAAAAGCGTGGATTGCCACATGCGCACATTTTAGTCTGGTTAGTGGACAAAATAAGGCCAGACGAGATTGATTCCATAATTTCAGCTGAAATTCCAGATGAAATAGTTGACCCAAAATTGCATGCAGTAGTTACCAAACACATGATACATGGACCTTGCGGACATTTCAACTACAATTCACAATGTATGGTCGACGGTAGGTGTTCCAAGCGATACCCAAGAGACCTGCTTGCTGAAACCATAACGGGAAATGATGGATACCCATTGTATCGTCGGCGATCAGTTGCGGACAGTGGGCGATCGGTAGTTGTGAAGGTGAGAGGACAAAATGTTGCTGTAGACAATCGTTGGATTGTGCCATACTCGCCAATATTGTCCAAAGCTTTTGAGACTCACATCAATGTGGAATATTGTAATTCTGTGAAGTCGATAAAGTACATATGTAAATATGTTAATAAAGGTAGTGATATGGCTGTCTTCGGTGTAACCAATGCAAATGATGAAATATCACAGTACCAGATGGGTCGCTATGTAAGTAGCAATGAAGCTATTTGGCGAATCTTTTCATTTGCGATCCATGAAAGACACCCTACAGTAGTCCATTTGGCAGTCCATTTAGAAAATGGTCAACGAGTTTATTTTAATGCATCTAACGCTGCAGACAGGGCGGCACATCCACCGTCGACAACATTAACAAGTTTCTTCACAGTCTGTCAAACTGATGATTTTGCTCGCACTTTGCTGTATGCTGACATGCCACGCTATTACACATGGAACGCATCATCGAAATCGTTTCAGCGTCGAAAACAAGGAACACCAGTTGAAGGACATCCAAATGTATTTGCTTCAGATGCTCTGGGTCGCATCTACACAGTACATCCAAATAACGATGAATGTTATTATTTGCGGTTGTTGTTGGTGAATGTTCGTGGTCCGACATCGTTTCAACAACTGAGAACAGTTAATGAACAGCTGTGTGCGACCTACCGTGAGGCATGTCAACTATTACATTTACTTGAGAATGATTCGCACTGGGATGATACGCTCAAGGATTCCGTAATATCTTCATCGCCGCATCAAATTCGTACATTGTTTGCGATTATCATATCGACATGTTTCCCCTCGAATCCAAAAGATTTGTGGGTTAAGTATAGAGATGACATGTCTGAGGATGTTTTGCATCGTGTGCGCCGTCAAACTTTGAATCATACACTACAAATGACTGAAGAAATTTACAATGACACATTGATCATGATAGAAGATATGTGTTTATTGATGGCAAATAAAGTATTGTCGTGTTTGGGAATGACAGCACCCAATCGTCGTATGCACGATGCATTAAACCACGAGTTGCAAAGAGAACATCAGTACGACATTGAAGCATTGGCCGAAACAGTTCGTACAAATGTTCCACAATTAAATCAACAACAAAGAATTGCGTACGACACTTTGATAGAAGCTGTGAACAGTGGATCTGGTGGAATTTATTTCCTTGATGCTCCCGGAGGAACCGGAAAAACGTTTTTAATTTCATTGCTTTTGGCGAGGATCAGATCGCGAAATGATGTTGCTCTAGCGTTGGCTTCATCTGGAATAGCTGCAACTCTGCTAGAAGGCGGGCGGACTGCACATTCTGCCTTGAAATTACCACTAAACATGCAAATCACCGAAACACCAATTTGCAACATCGCCAAAAATAGCGCAATGGCCAAGATCCTACAGGTATGCAAATTGATTGTTTGGGATGAATGCACAATGGCCCATAAGAGGTCACTGGAGGCACTGGACAGAACGTTGAAAGATCTTCGTGACAACCAAAATATTTTTGGTGGGGCCATGATTCTGTTGTCAGGTGATTTTCGTCAGACTCTTCCAGTTATTCCCCGATCAACTGTTGCTGATGAACTAAATGCATGCCTAAAATCATCAAATTTGTGGCAGTACGTAAAGACACTCCACTTAACAACTAACATGCGAGTATTTTTGCAACAAGATGAAACTGCAAATGTGTTTGCGAAGCAGTTGTTAGACATTGGAAATAATAAAGTTGCAGTGGACACCTCGACCGGATTCATCACATTACCTACAGATTTCTGTCACATCACAGACTCAAAAGTGGAGCTTATTCAGCGAGTTTTCCCAGATATAGCGCAAAAGTTCAATAACCATAATTGGCTGGGTGAACGAGCAATATTAGCAGCGAAAAATAAAGATGTCGAGGATCTTAATGCGACCATTCAGAATTTTCTTCCAGGACAGTTGGTTTCCTTCAAATCAGTCGACACCGTAATGAACCAGGATGACGTAGTCAACTATCCCACTGAGTTTTTAAATTCACTGGAATTGCCTGGATTACCACCTCACAATTTGCAGTTAAAAGTGGGATCAGTTGTCATCATGCTGCGTAACATTAATCAACCTCGACTATGCAATGGAACAAGACTTGCTGTGAAAAGACTGATGAATAACGTCATTGAGGCGACAATCATAAAAGGAAAATACAAAGGAGAGGATGTCTTGATCCCGCGGATACCGATGATTCCAACGGACTTACCATTCGATTTTAAACGGTTACAATTTCCAGTCCGTCTGGCCTTTGCGATGACCATAAATAAATCGCAAGGACAGTCGTTAGAAGTTTGTGGAATCAACTTGGAGTTTCCCTGTTTCGCGCATGGACAATTATACGTCGCGTGTTCGCGCGTCGGAAAACCGTCTTCTTTGTTTATTTACGCACCACAAAACAAAACAAAAAATATAGTTTATGAGAAAGCTTTAAATTAATTAACAGACTGTATTTTAACAGTGTGTGTCTGTGAATATCAAATTTAAACCTTATAAATAGCCAGTATTTCAGGAAAACTCTGTTTTGTAAGTAAGCAACATGATGTATCGAAAATAATATAATATAATAATTCATGCTTTATTCAATAAATGCTTTTTTATTAAATACGGATTCGATTTGTTTGTTTTAAAATCATTTTATACAAAAGATTAGGTCTTTTATTTTTCGATGAGGCAGTACGAAGTCTGCCGGGTCAGCTAGTATAAAATAATATCATCCAGTGGATCGCAAATCCTATCATTACGGTTTTAAATCACATTTCTACCTTTCGTTGTACGTTATTACTTTCTATTCTGCTCCATATAAACGGCGGGGAATAAGGACCGACGGAAAAGTTGGTTGCGGGTTGAGATATGTCATTTTTGATGAGCAATGATTGGCTGCCAGTCCCTTAGAACATAAAAATGATTATTCTTTATGTTCTGAGCCCATTACGCTGGCCTATTCTGCTCTGCCGTTACGCTGCATCTAAATTTACCCTAATAAAGTGCTTGCTAATGGAAGTATGAAGCCAGCGAAGTAGTCAGAACATCTTAGAACTGTCCACCCTGGAAATGTATCTGACAGTATTGACGATTTTCGTACTAAGAGAGCTCGGTTTGAAAAAGCCGGCACTTTACCTAGATTAGGATTCACTCCGATACAAAAACCATGTCTTGAGGCATCGTACAAGGTCGCTTACCGTATTGCTCAGCAAAAAAAGCCACACACTGTCGCGGAAACATTAGTGAAGCCTTGCGCAATGGATATTGTGGAAATTGTGTGTGGTAAGGATGAAAAAAAGAAGGTTGAAGCTGTTCCCTTATCAAACGATGTAATTCATTCTAGAATTGTTGAAATGTCGTCAAATGCTTTAAAGCAGATTATTGAAGAATTGAATGCTTCACCGTTTCCGTTCAGTATGCAATTGGATGAAAGCACCGATGTATGACAATGCAGCCAACTCTTGGTGTTTGTCCGTTACGTAAAACATGACACGCGTCTTATCAAAGAAGAGTTTCTTTTTTGCCACTCACTTTTAGAAACTACGAAGGCTTCAGATGTCTTTGAAATGATAAAAAGATTTTTCATCGAACAAAATGTAGATTGGAAGACTAAACTTGGTAGTGAGTCGAGAAGTCGGCGTGGACGGACGTGTTTATTTTCTGTCCAATTTTAACGTTTATTAAACAATGGTGGTAACTAGAAGTGAGAAAGACAAAATGAGTGATACTGATGTTAATAGTGATATGAAACACCAAATAAATAAAGTAGTAAGTCAAAGAATCGACACTATGTTCAATATCTTTATCGAGAAAATTAATCAATTAACAAACGAAGTGAGCATGTTAAAGGAATCAAACAGTGAACTTATCAAATTGTTATCATTTAACTGCAAGTGTAAAGTAAATAAGAACAAACATGACAATCACTTAGGTGAAATAACTACGTCTGAATTAAATGTTAGAAATATCTCAAAATCTGACACAAATAGTGACACAGACAATACAGTGGTCGATAAACAAACAACACATACATTTAAAAAAATATTGCGTTCAAAAAACAGTAAACAAGGCCAGTCCCGTGATGTACATGGTTCGTTGCAACAAGATTATACGAGGGATATTAGTTCAAAAAAGGTTCAAGAAACTAATAACAATAAATTAATGATTGGTGCTAGCGATATTTGCGAAGATTTTGGAGCTCCTAAACCAAAACTGCATTTGTATATAGGGAGATGTAAAAGTGGTACAACGGTGGATGATATTAAAAATTATCTGTCCAAAAAATTTTCTGGTCACACTTTTGAAGTTGAAAAGTTAAACTCGAAAGGAGTTAATGCATGTTTTAAATTTTGCACAGATAGTGTTGACCTTAAAAGTCAGCTTTATAATCCAAGTAACTGGCCGAATAGAGTAATTTTAAAACAATTCAAGTTTTTTCGGGGAGCAAAATACTAACAGCAAAGTGAATTTAAATAATATTGCCGATATTAGCATAGACGCTAATTTAAAAATTGCACAACTTAATATACAAGGTATCACAAATAAAATAGAAAGTTTAGAAATGTTTTGTTACCAAGAAAGCCCTGCTATTATTAGTGTGGCTGAGCACTGGTGCTTAAATAATAACATCAATTTAATTAATATTGATGGATATGATCTACTGAGTAGTTATAGTAGAGTAAAACATATACATGGTGGATCAGCGTTATTTGTTCAGAAAAAACTGAAATTTGTAGCTACAACGTGGAATATGGATCGTTTTTGTGAAGAGATGGTCTTTGAGTGCTGTGCAATTAAAATAAAGTCTGAAAGTTATCAGTGTATAGTGCTAAGTATCTACAGATCACCAGGTAGTACAGTAGATGATTTTATTTTAAAATTTGTAAATGTATTACATTATTGTACATCCAAATGCCCGAACATAATTGTTTGTGGAGATTTGAATATAAATTTGTTAGTACATAGTTTGGAAAAGGAGGTTTTTCGTGATATTTTATGTAGTTTTGATCTGAAAAATACATCATCTGAGCCTACTAGATATCATGCTTCTGGTAATTCCAAGGTAACATGTTCCAAATTAGATTATATAATCATTAATAACAGTACGAATTGCCTTTCTAAGGTATTACAACCAAACATTGCTAACCATTTGGCCTTAACTGTCAATGTATCTATTAAATTAAGTGATGATATGTCAGATGAAAATTTAAATAATCTTTTCTTGTACTTAAATAATCTGAGCTTTGAAACTGTCTATAATTTTAGTGATGTTGATCAAGCATTTTATGAGCTTATGCAAATTTTGACAAGAGCAATTGAGTACAACTGCCCGTTAATAAATATTAAGGTTTCAAATTCTAATAAAGCTGATAGTCGGTGGGTAACAGAAGAGGTTAAAGTTGCTAGCAAATTAGTTAAAGATACTTTCTGGTTGTTGAAAAAAACCTAAAATTAAGATACAAAAATTTAAAACAGGCATATTTTAAACTAATTACTGTTAGCAAACAGCAACATTTTAAAAAAATTATTGAAAATTCCTCTAATAAACAAAAGAAAATATGGAATATTGTAAACAAAAAAATTAGGAAAGATATAAACACTAATGCCAGAATTACTCTCAAGGTCGATGCAAATAATCACGCAATATCTGAACCGGCTGATGTAGCTAAGTTATTTGTCAACTATTTTTCAAATGTAGCTAACAAAACAATTAATAATCATTTTGGAAACAATCTGTCAAAAAATTGTACTGCAACAAATCCTCTAATAAATTCTTTCTTTTTTGAACCTAGTACAGCTGGTGAGGTCACCAATGTAATAAGGCAGCTAAAAAATAAAATGAATGCTGGGCTAGATGGTATAACCACAAAAATTAAAAAAAAGTGTGTGGCCATATTGCTGATCCAATGGCTTATCTTATAAATTTATCGGTTTTGTCAGCAACATTCCCTAAGTTTTTGAAAGTTGCATCTATTGTGCCTGTGTATAAAAAAGGTGATCGTTCTAACATACAAAATTATAGATCTATTGCTATTACCAGTAGTATATCTAAAATTTTTGAACGAATCATTTTTAACCGTATGATTGGATTTCTAAACATAAACAACACTATAACTGATGCTCAGCATGGCTTCCTTAAAACTAAATCCACTGAAAGTGCTACTTGTGATTTTTTCAGTTATGTGTACAAAAGTTTGGACAAGGGTGAAAACGTTGCAGGTCTATTCTTCGATCTGTCTCGTGCTTTTGACTGTTTAAATTTCAATTTTCTTGAGCATAAGCTGCACCGATTAGGTTTTAGAGGTGATTTTTTATTATTCATTATGTCGTTCTTAAAAAATAGAGAAATTTGTGTCAAAATACATGATACAACTTCAGAAATGCATGAGCTAAATATGGGTGTTCCACAGGGGTCTGTGTTGGGTCCACTCTTATTTTTACTATATATAAATGATATGCCTCTCAATATGAACTTACATGACGTAAAAATTGTGCTTTTTGCTGACGATACATCTATAGCGGTCTCAGCAAAGAACCCTGAGCAATTACAAGTAAAAATGTGTTACATTGTCCAAGTTTTTAAAAACTGGTGTGGTAAAAACAACCTTGTTTTAAACATTGACAAGACTGTTGGCATAACATTTTATAATAGGAAATATACCCCATCACTTAGACTTAATATAGATAATATCGAAGTAGACACAAAATTGGAAACAAAATTTTTGGGTGTCTATGTAAACGACAACTTAAGATGGATCTCTCATATAAATCACGTTTGCAAACAACTAAACAATGCATACTTTGCAATAATCCATCTAAGATATACTTTACGAAATAACTATCTATAAACATTTATTATAGCCTCGCTTATTGCCATCTTTCGGATAATATCATGCTTTGGGGTAGTTCTCCTTACGCTATCCGTGTATTTCTAGCACAAAAAAGACTATTTCGTCTAATCTTTAACTTAAACTACACTGACTCATGTAGGCCTTCATTTATAGAATACTGTATTTTGACAGTACCATCTATATTTATATTTAAATGTATTTTATTTGTAAAAAGCAATAGTAATAAGTTTGTTAGAAACTCCAGTGTCCATCATTACCCTACTAGGTATAATGATGAATTCAGAGTAGAAAAACAGAACACCACATTGTATGAGAATTCACCCTACTTTTTTGCCACAAAATTGTTTAATCATTTACCTAATAAATTGAAAATACTCACTGGCAGGAAATTTAAAATTTACTTAAAAAAATGTTGTTAGAAAAATGTTACTATTCTGTTTCTGAGTATTTAGAAGATTCTATTATGTTCTAAATTTGTTTTTAAAATTTGTTTTTAAATATGTATGTGTAACTTGTGTAATGCTTATTGGTATGTATGTGTACATATGTATGTGTATATATGTGTGTATATGTTTATATGTACATTACAATTGTAATTAATTTTCTATTTGTCATGACGTGTATATCCATTTGTAATGGCTGAAATACAAAATAAATAAATACAATAAATCAATAAAATATATGCACCGATGGAGCTCCTGCAATGCTTGGTAACACATCTGGTTTTGTGGCTTTGATCAAGAAAGATATCCCTCAAGTTATAAGTACTCATTGTATCTTACATCGACATGCCTTGGCTTCGCGAACTTTTCTGAAGGAAGTTATGTCTACATGCCTCAAAATAATAAACTTCATAAGAGCAGGAGCCTTAAACCACCGTCTGTTTAAAAGGCTTTGTCAAGAAATGGGGTCAGAACATGAAGTATTGCTTTATTACACAGAAGTTCGTTGGCTGTCAAGAGGACAAGTTCTGAAGCGCTTGTTCGAGTTGCGAGAAGAAGTGTTGCTTTTTCTAAAAGGCAAAGAAAATTCATTGTATGAATATCTTGAACGTGAAGATTTTGTACAAGGGCTAGCGTACTTGGTAGAGATATTTACTCATTTGAACGAAATTAACCAGTCTCTTCAGGGTCCTGCTGCCACCATCGTAGATGCCTCTGAACGGTTAAAAGGTTTTCTAGGTAAACTGCCACTTTGGAAAAGGAGAGTGGAAACAGGTAACTTTGCTAATTTTCCGATGCTGGAAGAGTTGATAGCACAAGGTGACGTAAATACGACAAAAAGGGTGTGTAAGCATCTGGAAACATTGCAGACGTCTTTTGGACGTTATTTTAGCTCAAAATCGTTTGAAAAACAAACGTGGGTGAGGAGTCCATTTTTAATCGATATTGATAATATCAGCGAAGACGATCTTATTAAAGAGGACTTAATTGACATGAGATCTAACGAAGTTTTAAAAGCTGAATTTCATGCAAAAGATCTTGACGCGTTTTGGTGCTCTTTGAGTCAAGCTTATCCTCTTCTTGTCAAGCGTGCTATGTCTGTTCGGATACCATTTGCTACTACGTATCTTTGCGAGGCAGGGTTCTCGGTTCTGGTATCAATAAAAACAAAAAGTCGCAACCGATTGAACGTCGCAGATGACATGCGCCTTGCCTTGTCGAAGACTGTCCCACAATTTAACCTTGAACTGCATAATGTTTCATATATGATACACCTCTTATTTGACACAAGTATCGGAATCTGTTGGCAGATTAAGGAACTAAAAGGTGTTTCATATATGTAACAATGTGCATTCAATCTGAAAAATGTTTTACCGATATTTAATTTCAGGTATTTGCTTTAGTGTTGCCGAAAATTTGCGACTGTGCACACGTTACTAACGGCTGTCAAACACGAGTTTTATTTTTCCATATGGTTGATATTTCCATTTTAATTATTGGCGAATAAAGTGATTTTTAGTTTCGAGCCATGTAAGTAGATTGTATTTTACAACTTTATATGATACTTTACTAGCGAGTGTTTAGGTTATGTGTAAGTTTTTAGGGCGTATCATATATGATGCTTTATGCACTTACGCATGAATCAGAATGAATCGTTGGGTGAAGAATTTTCTGCGGCAAACGCCTCTGACAGATGCAGAATTATTGAAATTAGTGAATATTCCATTGGAAAGTGAGGATGAACTGGAAGTTGGAGATTCCGAAAATGAAGAGGATTTGTTAGGCCCATCAGTGTTAGTAAATGATCTTGCTGAATGCGGTCCAGATGATGATTCGGTTGTTGAAGATCCTCATCCAGAAGCTTTGGAAGATATAACCCAGACAGTTAAACAAGACCTAACGGCTGTACAATCTACAAGCTCCGCTTCATCTACAGAAAAAGACTTGGACAATATACGGAAAATTATTTGGAAAAGGGGTAACTTGAAATTTCCTGAAGCAGACAAGAGTTTATTGGTAACACAGAACTTCAAAAAGAAATTTTAGAGCTTGATTCCCCTTACCAATTTTTTAAATATTTTTTCGATGATGCTTTACTGGAAAAAAATTGTGAAGAGTCCACCCTATATAGTACTCAGCGTGATCCTAGTAAACCAGAACATGTAATAAAAGAAGACCTCCAAAAATTCCTGGGTATATGCATTTTTACATCAGTTTCCTACTGTGCAAATATTAGAGACTACTGGGCTGATTTTACTGGAAGCGACTTTGTAAAAGAGACAATGTCACTAAACAGTTTTGAAAAACTGCGTGCGAATCTACATTTCAATGACAATGAGACGCAAGTTCCTGCTGATCAACTGGGATTTGACAAGCTCCATAAAATTCGACCTATAATAAGCAACCTACAAGAGAAGTTCTTATCTATCCCTGTAGAAGAAAGCCTGTCAGTGGACGAGCAGATTTGTTCGACCAAAGCTAGGCATCACCTAAAGCAGTATATGGCAAACAAACCTCACAAATGGGGATTCAAGTTGTTCTTTTTATGTGGAGTGTCTGTGTATGCTTATGCATTTGAAGTTTATACAGGACAAGAAAACAACCCTAATGCAAGACCTGATAATGTACCAGACCTTGGGGCAAGCTCAAATGTGGTAGTTCGTCTAGCACGGGCAATTACAAAACATAAACGACATAAAATATATTTTGATAATTACTTCACTTCTTTGCCGCTTATGGTTTATCTGTATAAGCAGGGTATTTTGCCATTAGGGACAGTAAGAAGAAACAGGATTCCAAACTGTAAGCTTCCAACGGAGCAAGAATTTAAAAAAGAGTTTAGGGGCAAGTCTGTTGAATACATTGGAAATGTTGATGGAATCGACGTCGCTTGCTTATCTTGGAAAGACAATAAAATCGTAAATTTATTGTCTACATTTTCTGGACAACAACCCGAAACCACTACTCGAAGATTTGATCGAAAAAATAAAAAATATAAAGAAGTCACATGTCCAGAAATTATTACAATTTATAACAAGCATATGGGTGGGGTAGATTTATTTGACAGCCATATTGGGCGCCACAAAATAAAGCTATGATCGAAGAAATGGTACTTCAGATTATTCTACCATTTAATTGATGTTCTAGTGCAGTGTTTTTCATTCTTTTTGACTTCGCGACCCCTTTAAATATTCTGGCGACCCCCTCGTGTCATAGAAAGCCAAATAAATAATTTGATTATTTTAATTAAAAGACAACATACGTCAGGACCTAACGAAATAAATACAACGGTTAGATAATGTTTTTTTACCCGACTGCGAAGAATGGTAATTTTTTTCCTATTTTGGTAGGTACCTAGGTACAATTATCAAATATTATTCACGCGTGCCAAACTGCGTCGGCGACGTTGCCACACCGCATTGTCGTTGCGCAATATTCTTTTGTTTCAACTCTCATCTCACTCAGTTAAGCGCACATCATTCTTTTGTTTTTTCGCTACTCCGCGCGTTTGTAAAATGGATAAATTTCTCAAAAGATCACAGCCTTCAACATCTGGTACGAGTGTCAATAGTGGTAGTGGTGAATTAAACCCGAAAAAAAAATAGACGTTACGATGACAGTTATTTGAAATACGGGTTCACAGTCATAAATAATAAACCTCAATGTGTAATTTGCGGCGATGTTTTATCACGTGAGAGTATGAAGCCGTCAAAGCTTATGCGGCATCTCACAACCAAGCACAAAAAGAAGCTGATAAGCCGTTGGATTTCTTTGAACGAAAGTTGAAAGCTCTTAGTCAGCAGCAAAATACTATAATTCAGGTAAGGAATAAAATAATGTTCTCAACGCACTTAAGTGGTAAGCTTAAGGCGAGTCTATTCTATTGTAATTGTTGCTATTTTTACTGTTGATGTTTTATGATGTTTATTTCTATGTTGTTTGCATACAACTTTTGATTATAGGTACTTAATTTCGGTGTGCAAAAGTTCCGCGTTCTAAATTTTTATTGACTATTTACCTTTTTTTCACTATTTGTTTATTTTCAGGCATCCAATGTCAACGAGTCAACATTATTAGCTAGCTACAAAGTCGCATATCGAGTTGCTAAAGCAGGGAAACCACATACAATTGCCGAAAATCTTATTTTGCCAGCAGCACTTGATATGGTTGAAATTATGGTCAGTAAGCAGGATGCAAACAAATTAAAAAACATACCACTTTCTGACAATACTATTTCACGCAGAATAAACGACATGGCCAAAGATATTCAAGAACAAGTAGTCGAAAAATTAAAGATCTGTGATCATTTTGCTCTGCAGTTTGACGAATCTACAGATGTTTCCGACTGTGCACAGTTTGTAGTATTTGTGCGCTTTGAAGCAGAGAACAGTATCATGGAAGAAATCTTATTTTGCAAATCACTTCCTGCAAACACTACTGGCCAGTGTTTGTATGATATGTTTTTAGAAAGCACTTGCGACTACCATATTGATTGGAAAAAATGTATCGCTATTTGTAGCGATGGCGCTAAAGCTATTGACTGGCAAAAATAGTGGACTCATTGCAAAATTAAAATCGATAATGCCAAATATGTCCTGGACACACTGTTTTCTTCATCGACAGGCTCTAGCTGCTAAGGTAGTACATTCTGATTTAAATGACGTGCTCAAGGAGGTAATAAAAATTGTGAATTCTATCAAAGGTAAAACTTTGCAAACCCGGCTATTTAGAATCGTTTGTGAAGATATGGGCTCGCTTCATCAAAATCTCCTTTATCACACAGAGGTCAGGTGGTTATCCAAAGGAAAGGTATTGACAAGAGTTCTAGAACTGAGAGCTGAATTGTTAATGTTCTTACAAGATGCAAAATCTGAATATGCTTCTCGATTTTCTGACCCTAATTGGCTCTTGAAATTAGCATTTTTAGCAGATCTTTTTAGCCACCTTAACAACTTGAACAAGAACCTTCAAGGAAGGGAAGAAAATATTTTAACAGCTAAAGATAAAGTAAAAGCATTTCACGCAAAACTTCGTTTCTGGTCTACCTCTCTGCAAAACAAAATGTTTGAGTCTTTGCAGTATCAGCTCATATTCCTTGTATGATACTGAGCTTGCATAATTTACAAGAGAAACTTTTGACATACTTTCCAGACTTGCACTCTGAAACAGATAATGGGCATAGATGGATTTTAAACCCTTTTTTGGACAAATCAATAGATCTGGCTGATGTCACCACAAAAATTAAAGAAAGTCTTCTAGATTTAGCTGCTGATGGCATGCTTAAAATAGAATTTTATTCGCAAAGTGTCGACGTATTTTGGATAAAAAGAAAACATGAATATCCAGAGCTGGCAAGGGAAGCTCTTAAATTATTAGTGCCATTTGCCACTTCATACTTGTGTGAACTGACATTTTCTTCAATGGTAGACATTAAAACTAAAAAGAGAAATAGATTGCAATTAGAAAATGATTTGATTATTAACGTTTCAAAAATAGTACCACGATTTGATAGACTGTTGAAAAATAAACAAGCACATCCGTCTCACTAAATTGTGTTTTTCTTACTTCGACTTTTTTTTCAGCCGGCGACCCCCCGAGTATGGCTTCGCGACCCCCTTAGGGGTCGCGACCCACAGATTGAAAAACACTGTTCTAGTGAATTCGTGGCTTCTTTATAGAAGGGTGTGTTTAGTGAAAAAAATAAAGCCCATGAATCAAAAAAGTTTTAGAATTGAGGTGTCCCAGACCCTATGTAAATTTGGAAAATCCACTGCTAAAAGAGGCCGGCCATCAAGCAGTGGAATACAGAGTGCGTTGGAAAAAAAGAAGAAAAGAAATCCTAAGACTGTTGTTCCACCAGTTGACGTCAGAAAAGATTCAATCGAACATTGGCCTGAGTGGAAGAAAAATAGGGGAAGGTGCAAAAACCCTACCTGCAAAAGTTTGACTTATGTATTTTGTTCAAAATGCGAATTACACTTATGTTTTAATCAGAGCTCCAATTGTTTTCGCCTTTTTCATGAAAAATAAATAAATATGTTTTTATGCTATAATGCACACTGTAGCATATATGAAACACGTCATTTTTGCTTTTTTTTAATAAAAAAAAATAAGCTAAATTTTTTAAAGTATTTTTTCATTGATATTTGACCCCTTATATACACAAAAAACAATTTTATTTTTAAATAAAAAAAAATCATGCATTTAAGGGTTAACGTTCTCATTGAGGCCAAACAGCAGCAACCTTCTCATTAACATAGTAGTAAGTGTAATAAAAGTGCCCAATAAAAGAATTTTTGATTAATATAAATAAGACTTTTTTTTTATTTCCAAAACTATTTATGGCTGGGGTCCGTGGAATAGTTTAAATTATGAGAGTGGTCCATGACTGCAAAAAGGTTAAGAAATCCTGATTTAGAGTTTGCTTTTTTGGAAAAATATTAAGACAGGTTTTATGGAATAATTTCCTAACCGAAGGCGAAACTATGAATCCGAGACATGCGCAGTAGACTACATATGCAAGATTCCAAAATGGTTGCCAATTGTTTTGGGAATTTTGTGTTTTCTTTGGTTATTGTTATAATTTCAAGGTAAAACAACAAAAATAGTTTAAATTAATAGAGGAACGTTTTTTTGTCGATGTTGAAAGGATTACTAAATGAGGACATTTTTAGCTCATCCACTGATGATGAAGTAGAGTTGGTTATAAATCGTCGTCTAAAGCGAAAAAATGAGAACTTATAACAGATACGGTATCCCACTATAACGATTCTGAGAACTTATAACAGATACGGTATCCCACTACAATGATTCTGAATTTTTTAAACATTTTAGAGTAAGCAGAGCTGTTGCACAAAATTTAGCCAACAGATTTGCAAACTCTGAATATTTCCATTATCAGGCTGGTGAAGATGGAAAATTAGTGCTTATGAATATGTGTTATTTTTTTTATGGTATGTTGGGTATGAGGCAGTCTACTTTAGAGATGTTGTTGACAGACTTAATATAAGTTTGTCAAGGCTTTGTAAAGTTTTACAGAAAATTATTTTCTTTGTTAGTAACTCACAGCTTATTATACAATGGCCTGAGCAAGCAGAACAATTACAAATAGAACAACATTTTAGAAATAATAACTTCCCAGGGGCCTGTTTCATAATCAACTTGTAACTTGTAGCTTTGTAAGTTCTAAAATTTCGTTTCGTAATTCAACAAAATTATTCTACAAGTTACAAATTGTAAAATCCAAAATATTAGTATTCGACTTGCAAATTTCAAATACTAATATTTTGGATTTTATAAGTTGTAACTTGTAGGATAATTTTGTTGAATTACGAAACGAAATTTTACAAGTTACAAAACTACAAGTTACAAGTTGATTATGAAACAGGCTCCTGGGGCCTGATTCATAATCAACTTGTAACGTGTAGTTTTGTAACTCGTAGAATTTAACGTCAAAATTATTGTACAAGAGACAACTTGTAAAATCCAAAATATTAGTATTCGGAAGGTGCACGAGAGTAGCACAGAACACAGATCATTCCAAAAACAGAGAGTAGCGCAACTATTGGGGAAATGTTAAATAATGACGTTTATACAAAGACAATAAATAATAAATAAAATAATGTTTTTAGATGAAGTTGAAAATGCTACATAGAAAAACGGAAATAAACACAGGTTTTGAAAATATAAAACGGTATGTTTCCAATCTTAAATTGTGATGAGAAATAAATAAGTTTTAACACATGTGATAAATGTTGAATACAAATACAGGTGAAATTAACACCATATAAAACAAATTTAAAGGTAAGAAATCTCATAACTTTAAATCTAATGAAGCACACATTAATATTGGTAAATTTTACATCTTAATTTATTTATTACAGGTTAATGATTAATGAGGAGTAAAGTGCAGCGGTGTTTATAACCAGAGGCAAATGCATGTTGCTGCTTTAAAATATCTTTAATAAATAAGCAATGAACAACAATGAGTAACATTCATTGGTCAAATATTCAAAATGAAGTTCATCAAAGAGTCAATAACTCATAATGAATTATTCCAAAACTCTTAAAACAAGTATTAGAGGCAGACACAATATTTAAGTTTAATTGCAGAAGTAATTCCTGAAATGTTTAAAAGATGAAATACATTTGCATGTTTGATTTTTTATACCTAAGCCAAAGTGAATTTTAATCATAACAAAGTGATTACACTCTAGGAGAAATTCTAAAACCATATTATGAGAATCATGTTGTTGATTTCTGGATGATAATTGTGGCATCTCTGATTTTTATTTTTTCTGAGTTCTTTGGGAATAACACCACATGAACTTGAAAGTCTCTATATTTCAAAAGTCCAAAAGTTTCAAGGTCTAAATCAGACCCCGTTGTCAATGGTATTACACAAAATGAACAAGAAATTATATTGTTCATGAAAATGGGATATTACTGTGATTGTCACACATTTTTTCACACTTCTTGCTTTTTTAAATAATTTTTGGTATACGATAAAGTATTTTGCTCATATATATTCTTGTAATCAAATGAAATGTACTTTTATTTTTGTATATTTCAGAAACTGATGTTTTCATGATAATCAAACCATTTGCTAAATACTCCAGATATTTATCAGAGAATACGTGAACATTCTGTTTTAGTTTTATCACATTTTGTAGAGTAATTTGGCTTGTAAGAATTGCAACATGTCTTTGGGTTCATAATTAAAAAAACAGTAGTTATTACCTTAAAGTTGTTTAATATTTTCATCAGTTATGAAACAAAAATTGTGTATGATATGGATATTGGAATTACCAAGGTAAGTGACAAAAAAGCATCAAAACAACCCTCTCAAAACAAAGTAGAACCCACCGTTATAACGAATCCCTATGGTCCGTTAAAAAAACCTAAGTGAACGTGAACTGGCAAGTTCAGAAACTGCCAAAAATCTCGAAACCGACAAGAGTACAGCCCATTGTCCTTAAACATAGGCCAATGGAGGCCGTAACTTTTCTTGATCATATCACAAATACCCTACGCCACAATAATTTTTCCGTCAGTTTTAACAACAAAGACACCAGGATTCGGCTAACATCTATAGCCGATCATAAACTTACAAAAGATTTAACAACAGCTAACTTGCCCCATTACACATATGCGCGAAGAGACCAGAAAATCTAAGAAGTCGTCTTGAAAGCCACACCCGGCATGAAAGTCGAAGACATAGCCCAGGAAATTTCAAGCCAGACCTAATCCCAACCGGTCGAAATTATAGCCTTAGAGTCCAGGAGACCCGATGCTGTATCACATTCCCATATAGTGGCGTTCGATAACGCCACAAACATGAACGCCATTAAATCTGTCTCCAGTGGTCACTTACATCATCACCACTACTGGCTGGTGAATGTACTCCAGGATCAGAAGGAATGGGTTTAGAAGGGCCGGGTTCAGAAGGTCTGGGTTCAGAAGGACTGGGTTCAGAAGGACTGGGTTCACAAGTAATGGTGGCAGGAGAGGGAGCAGAATGGGATACTACAGGTTATGTGTACTCAACTAAAATAGGAACCTCTAATTCAGATTTATCAAAGCCTCTGAAACCTAACTCATCTAAATTAGCCATGCCTATTTTATCCGAACCATGAGAATCTGTAGAACGTGATTCGTCATAGGAAAATTCTAATTCCGATGACGAATAACGTTGGTGGCGATGTCTGGACTTGATAAACGGGGGTTCAGACTGAGTACTTTCACTTACATCATCACCACTACTGGCTGGTGAATGTACTCCAGGATCAGAAGGAATGGGTTTAGAAGGGCCGGGTTCAGAAGTACTCAGTCTGAACCCCCGTTTATCAAGTCCAGACATCGCCACCAACGTTATTCGTCATCGGAATTAGAATTTTCCTATGACGAATCACGTTCTACAGATTCTCATGGTTCGGATAAAATAGGCATGGCTAATTTAGATGAGTTAGGTTTCAGAGGCTTTGATAAATCTGAATTAGAGGTACCTATTTTAGTTGACTACACAGAACCTGCAGTATCCCATTCTGCTCTCTCTCCTGCCACCATTACTTGTGAACCCAGTCCTTCTGAACCCAGACCTTCTGAAACCGGCCCTTCTAAACCCATTCCTTCTGATCCTGGAGTACATTCACCAGCCAGTAGTGGTGATGATGTAAGTGAAAGTACTCAGTCTGAATCCCCGTTTAGCAAGTCCAGACATCGCCACCAACATTATTCGTCATCGGAATTAGAATTTTCCTATGACGAATCACGTTCTACAGATTCTCATGGTTCTGATAAAATAGGCATGGCTAATTTAGATGAGTTAGGTTTCAGAGGCTTTGATAAATCTGAATTAGAGGTACCTATTTTAGTTGACTACACAGAACCTGTAGTATCCCATTCTGCTCCCTTTCCTGCCACCATTACTTGTGAACCCAGTCCTTCTGAACTCAGACCTTCTGAACCCGGCCCTTCTAAACCCATTCCTTCTGATCCTGGAGTACATTCACCAGCCAGTAGTGGTGATGATGTAAGTGAAAGTACTCAGTCTGAACCCCCGTTTATCAAGTCCAGACATCGCCACCAACGTTATTCGTCATCGGAATTAGAATTTTCCTATGACGAATCACGTTCTACAGATTCTCATGGTTCGGATAAAATAGGCATGGCTAATTTAGATGAGTTAGGTTTCAGAGGCTTTGATAAATCTGAATTAGAGGTACCTATTTTAGTTGAGTACACATAACCTGTAGTATCCCATTCTGCTCCCTCTCCTGCCACCATTACTTGTGAACCCAGTCCTTCTGAACCCAGACCTTCTGAACCCGGCCCTTCTAAACCCATTCCTTCTGATCCTGGAGTACATTCACCAGCCAGTAGTGGTGATGATGTAAGTGAAAGTACTCAGTCTAAACCCCCGTTTAGCAAATCCAGACATCGCCACCAACATTATTCGTCATCGGAATTTGAATTTTCCTATGACGACTCACGTTCTACAGATTCTCATGGTTCGGATAAAATAGGCATGGCTAATTTAGATGAGTTAGGTTTCAGAGGCTTTGATAAATCTGAATTAGAGGTACCTATTTTAGTTGACTACACAGAACCTGTAGTATCCCATTCTGCTCCCTCTCATGCCACCATTACTTGTGAACCCACTCCTTCTGAACCCAGACCTTCTGAACCCGGCCCTTCTAAACCCATTCCTTCTGATCCTGGAGTACATTCACCAGCCAGTAGTGGTGATGATGTAAGTGAAAGTACTCAGTCTGAACCCCCGTTTAGCAAGTCCAGACATCGCCACCAACGTTATTCGTCATCGGAATTAGAATTTTCCTATGACGAATCACGCTCTACAGATTCGGATAAAATAGGCATGGCTAATTTAGATGAGTTAGGTTTCAGAGGCTTTGATAAATCTGAATTAGAGGTACCTATTTTAGTTGAGTACACATAACCTGTAGTATCCCATTCTGCTCCCTCTCCTGCCACCATTACTTGTGAACCCAGTCCTTCTGAACCCAGACCTTCTGAACCCAGACCTTCTGAACCCGGCCCTTCTAAACCCATTCCTTCTGATCCTGGAGTACATTCACCAGCCAGTAGTGGTGATGATGTAAGTGAAAGTACTCAGTCTGAACCTCCGTTTAGCAAGTCCAGACATCGCCACCAACGTTATTCGTCATCGGAATTAGAATTTTCCTATGACGAATCACGTTGTACAGATTCTCATGGTTCGGATAAAATAGGCATGGCTAATTTAGGTGAGTTAGGTTTCAGAAGCTTTGATAAATCTGAATTAGAGGTACCTATTTTAGTTGAGTACACATAACCTGTAGTATCCCATTCTGCTCCCTCTCCTGCCACCATTACTTGTGAACCCAGTCCTTCTGAACCCAGACTTTCTGAACCCGGCCCTTCTAAACCCATTCCTTCTGATCCTGGAGTACATTCACCAGCCAGTAGTGGTGATGATGTAAGAATTCGCAGAGTCATGTCGCGAAGGGAACGGCTCAACGCCGATTTGCCTCTCTCTCTCTCATTTTCACTTTGCCAAATATATATGAAGTATATCTGAACACAATCCAAAACAAAAAGTAAACATTACATATATATAAGCATTCTTTCGAAGAGCCTTGTGCTCCGGCTGATTGGAAAATACAATACTTCTCCCAGTCTTTAAAAAGGGTGACAAGTTAGTCACCAGCAACTATCGCCTTCCATGCAAATGTTTGGAGAAACTAATTGTTCGGGATTAAACTGATTATTTCGTTACTAATGGGATTTTAAGTGAGAGACAACACGGTTTTTTACCAAAACGTTCAATAATAACTAACATGCTATACTGTGTTAATGCGTGGACCAAAGCTGTTGACAATTCTGAACCAGTTGATGGGATTTATCTAGACTTTAGAAGAGCTTTTGATCAAATCCTTCATAGATGGTTATTGTATAAACTTGAACAATATAGTGTTCGGGGAAAATTGTTAGACTGGATTAAAGACTTTAACGTGTCGATCGGCTCGCGTTCGGTTGCACTGTGAACTGTCCCAATCATACGAAGTAATAAGTGCTGTTCCTCAACGTTCAGTTATCGGGCCTCTGCTGTTTAATGTGTTTGTCGCTGACCTGGCTTTGCTGTTTGGTTCAGGTGCAGTGCTGTATGCGGACGACACCAAATTTTTCGGGAATCCATTAGCCACTGATAACCAGCTAAGTAGTGATATTTCTAAGTTAGCACATTGGTGCAGTGATTGGTGTCTTCACTTGAACTCCGACAAGTGTTCGGTATTGCACATTGGTTACAACAACCCAAATAATCATTACTTTATTAATAACACTCTAATAGTCCCTGTTATTACCCAAAGAGACCTTGCATTAATTGTTTCTAACGATTTGAAATGGTCTGCTCATATTTCCAAAGTAACAAAAAAGCCAACTCTGACACACATAATTTCTTTGGTTTTTAACAATATGTCTCCTACTTTGCTATGTAAAATATTCAAAACCTATATACGTCCATCACTGGAATTTACAGTTCCCGTATGGAATCCATATTTTGCTAAAGATATTCATCTAGTTGAACAGACTCAACGTAGAATCACAAAACTGTACCCTGCCGTTCGTAATTGTAAATACGAGGAACGCCTAGAGAGGTCATAATTTAAAATTGTGTCCGGAAAAATTTTATAAGTTGTGTCGACAATTCTTCATATCCAACCGAATCGTACGTTCATGGAATTCGCTGCCGCAGCTAGTTACAGAAGATCTACAAATGGTTACAAAATTGTTCTTAGATGGGCAAGGATGAAAAGTTACTCGTTTTAACACAGCGCATAGCAGCCAATATCAAAGGTGCGCGTGCTAGCGTTTCTTCGGTCATCGATTTATTCTTATTAAATCTTTTGAATATTTTTATCGTTGAAATATCATCCGTAAATAAGCTTCATTAGTTAATTAAAAGCAAATGAAATTATCCCCACTCTCTTCCTTTACTACGAGATCGTGAAATGAGACCGGGTTCGGATCTCTCTCTTCCATTTTGAGTTCCAGAGAGAAAGGTTGTGTTCTGGGGGCCGTGGTCAGTAATTTTTTAGTTAAAAATTTAACAGTAACGGTAGGAAATTATCCAATACCTCGCTTTATAGTAATTTTCTCATTTGGATAGTTTCAGCCGAAATTATTAGTAATTTAATCGAATTGCTATTTTTATTTTAGGTTGAATAATAATTTTTCGCTTTTTTATAGTAAAGTTCAATTGCTAGATAGTAATTTTTAGTAATTGCTGTGTTGCTGGTTAGCTTACGTGCAGGTGGGCCTAGGCTACTGTGAACTTTTAAACTTCCCAAAAAGGGACATTTTTTTGTTCTTGCCTAGCCTGCTGATTACTTAATTACTTAACTAGCCCAACTCTTAACCTAGTCTTGTCAAAGAATTATACTGCCTTTATTTTGAACTTTTAGGAGAAGAACCCATATATTTTTTTATTGTTAATATCATTTAAAGGGTGCAACATATACGTGAGTATATGTGTACATAGCACTAGTTGTTTCCGTAACTAAATCACCTACCTTCTGCTTTGCTGTTTTCCTATAAAGTTTTTGTATCCACCATTTTGAATTGAAAATTTAAATACACGTTTTTATTGCTTCCATTGGAAGTTTCGTCTTAAAGGGTAAGATAAGGTCAGATAATTACTTTAAAGTTGCCAGTTATCTCTTATTTTCTTAGAGTTAAATAAACCTCAAGTATAGATAGTAGTATATGTTTATATTTTGTCTCGCTTGTTGAAGTTGAATAGGGTCGAATCAGAAATTACCAGGCCACGGTGGTCAGAGTTCATTCTCTATTTAGAAGTTAATTTGAAAGAACCACTAACTCATCTGAGTTCCATTATTGTATTCATATTTATCTGATCAGTTAAAGTTAAATAGTGTGTAAATTATTTTCATGTTCTGTAAATCTTCAAGTTTTGTAAGCTATTTACTTAGTTTGGTTATATTTTCATCTTTTTGTAAATTCTTAATTGTAAATACTTCTGATTTCCCTGTACATACTATTCAAGTCAGTTAAATTTGTTTTGTAACTGTAATTACACAGAGATTACCTCATTCATAAATTGAGTGAAGAAATAGGGTAATTGACACCAACATCAGATAATCTGGTAATTTGGTTCAATTTTGGTGAAATACATGAGGTCAGACCACTGATTTCTTTCAAATATTTCATATCTAACTGGCGCCGGCTCTGTGAGCTTTTCCAAGTCCAGCGAAGGGGCACGCAGCCTCAAGGAAGTTGTTGTTGTCTACCATTGATTCCATTTGGATGGCTAGTCCAGATCAGGACGACCAAACATCCAATTACCACTACTAGCCAACAACCAAGTCAACACGAAGCCTTCTGACCATACTTCCATTAATGTCAGATCGTTGGAACCATTGTAAATAGTGTGTCTACTATTGATTCCAATTGAATCCACATCAGGCCGACCAAACCGCCTATTACAACTACTAGTCAGCAACCAGGCCAACTAAGAATCCCTTTGACCATACTCACATAAATGTCAAATCTCTGTAAGTAATTAAGTTGAACACAATTTGAAAAATACTTGTTAATTTGTTGTTAATAATTTTTCTTCGCCTTCAGGGAACCATTGTAAACTGAATTGATAGTGAAATAAAATTGTATTTAATTTAGTCTCTGATCTCTTTATAGCCCAGTCATATTAGGTAAAAAAAGGGGTCAACCTCGGAATGTCCGCCTCTTAAGATATTGAAGGTCAAAGGTCATAAAAATCGTTTTTTCGCGAATATCTCATTTTCTATTGCTGAAATGATATTTGCACCTATTATAAAAGTTGTAGAGTATAAAATTCTCTACAACTTTTGTTTGAACTTTTTTTTCATACAATCAACAGTTTTTGCGGTAGACCGCGAAGAGTGCGCCATGTACAGTCATATATGGCTTAATGCAAGGTCAAGCGTGAGTTACGGTTATCAGTACATTATATAAAGTTAATTATTTACTAAAAAATTATTTATGTACTAATTATTAATTATTTATATTTAAGTAAAATAAGTGACTTAATTATTTATATTTCACTATTTAACTATAGTATATTATTAATTTTGGATTATATATTTTAATTATATTTTAAGTTAAAACGACATTATATACGTTTTCTTTAAAACGTGTAAATTTTTTAATACTTATATACATTAAATATTTACAAACACATTATGGCTCAACAATTGTTGTTGTATTTGACGGATATTCGGACTATAGTAAAAGTATTAAAGCAATGGAACAATGATTGTGCCAATCAGCCAAGAAAAATTTTTATCAAATCGGTCTAATAAAAAAGAATTTATCGACATGCTTACAAGAGTATTGGAGAAAATTCCCAATTTGGATAAACTGGTGGAAGTATTCCAAAAGAAAACTGCCCCGTACAAACATTATTTAAAAATGGAGTGCGCATCTTGTTGGCATTATATAATGCTCCAAAATCTGAGGACAACATTGATCATTTCCGCTACACGCAATTCATCAAATTAACGAAACTAAATAAACCTGTACAATTGTCAACACTTCCACCAACAACTGTAGCAGCTCATCTACATATAAATCGTGTCTACTACCAGATTCAAAAGTGGTTAGGGAAGAACCTAGAACCTCAAGAATGGGACTGGATGCTTGAAAATTAAATCCTGGACCCCATAAAAACGTTATTGCCTCCAGCATCAGCCGAACTACTAAATATAATATTTTGCAACTGCAAAAACGGTTGTGGTTCCCGCTGTGGATGCAGAAAATCAGGGCTACTTTGTTCTTTAGCTTGTGGCCAGTGCAATGGACAAGCTTGCCTCAACGCTTCACGGTATCCAAGTAATCCTGATGAAGAAAGCGCAAACGATCCTGAAATTCTGGAAGGTTTGGGGATGAATATGGCCGATAATGAGGATAATAACAATGAATTTAACATTTTCGAGCGACAACAAGAAGAAGACGACGAAGAAGAATAAGATAACTAGCTTCTATATATATAATTTTATTATAATCAAATTCAACAAAAATTCTTTAAATATTTGAACTCACATTTCAATAAATGTATAATATGCTATATTTAATGATAAATAAATATATGTATAGAATATATTCCCTTACTGTCTTTTTAACTTAAAATATAATTACAATATTTAATCCATAATTAATAATATACTATAGTTAAATAGTGAAATGTAAATAATTAAATATAAATAATTAAGTCACTTATTTTAATTAAATATAAATAATTAATAGTTAGTACATAAATTATGGGCATTGTTTAATAATTATAATTTTTTAGTAAATAATTAACTTTATATAACGTACTGATAACCGTAACTCACGCTTGACCTTGCATTAAGCCATATATGACTACGTGGCGCACTCTTCACGGTCTACCGCAAAAACAGTTGATTGTATGAAAAAAAAAGTTCAAAAAAAGTTGTAGAGAATTTTATATTTTATAATAGGTGCAAATCTCATTTAAGCAATAGAAAACGAGATATTCGCTAAAAACCAATTTTTATGACCTTTGACCTTCAATATCTTAAGACGCGGACACGATAGCACTTGTGACTTTTGAGACAACATTTAGGACGACAAAACAAAGGGTTATACGAATTTAAAGCTTATTTATTATCTTTCATTCCGAGGTTAAACCTCTAATATGACTGGGCTATTATGTCCTCCCAGCCTGGCGCCCTAAAAGTGAGTGTTCGAGCCAAAAATCATTAGTAGTGCCCACACCCTCCCGCGAAGAATACTGGGCAGCTCATAGGCACTAGTATCACCCCTGGCCCTTCAAGCCAGCGGGATCAGAAGTAGCAGTAGAATTGTTACCGTTTCACAATTATTATTGCTTCACAAGTTTTAAAATTGTTCCTAAGGACTCGTTTACGGTGAGTTTGGAGGACATCATAGCCATTCTAGATCCTCCAGAAGAAACTTCTAAAGGGCGTGAAACAAGATTTGTATTTTCGAAATCTGCTGATGTATTTGAACGTTGAATTTTGTTCGTTAGGGTTTAAACCTTTTCTGTGAACATATGTCGAGTTTAAAGGTACTATTTTTTCTTACAAGCAAAGAAAATGTTAATTTTTATGCCAAAAAATATGAGGTGACATTGATAATGTATGTTAACATTGATAAAAGAAATATATTAAGAGTGAGGGAATATGAATTATATTGATAAGACCTAGATCCAAAGAATTAATCGTAATATAAAAACACAGAGGCTTAATTAATCAAAGTCACCCCAATTAGATTATGACTTTGAGAATGAACATATTAATAATTAAAAATTGTAATCGTGGATGCTTTCATTAAATAAGGTGGGAATACATTGTATTTTTTGGAAGCAATAGTTAAGTGTAGCTTTGGTGTAATTCACGATTTATTAAAAAAACTATCAATGTAACCCTATTTGACAGTATCGCATTTGTTTGTAATGAAATGTATATGCCACTCTTTTCATCTATGTGTTTCATATGCGTGCCAAAAGTTACCGAGATATATAGAAGATCTAACAAGAGACATTTATAATTACTTTAGTTCTAGCCCTAAACGAATATCCGAATTTCATGAATTTCAGATGTTTTGTAGACGTGAGACGTAAGACCGACAACTAGGATTTTCGGGAAAAGAATGACACCTCGAAGAGAGTATTCCCATGTTTTGCAACATCAAAATTTACGGCATCCTCCATCTCCCTCTCAAACGTGGTGTTTGTCAGTTCATACAGTGGTAAATAGAATTATAGAGCAATATAACCTAGAGCAATATAACCCCCTTACACTATTTTTTACGGATTCTGTGGCGCAAATTGATGCCTTTGCAACAAGAGAAGTTAAATGATAATTTATATATGAATATGCACATGAATCTATAAAACTTTAAGGATATACGATTGTTTTTTGAACAGATTATAGTTTAAAAACTCCTTCTGAGAAAATAGATTTAAAAATACTAGTAACTTCTTAGAAAGTAAAAATATGTATTTCCAATAAAATGTAGGAAAATATATTTGTAATGGAGATATAACTGAAGAACAATGTATCTTCTTCCAGTTGCGATGTCCCGATTTTTATATAGAATGTTGCGCACAAATTGTTTTCGGCTGTCGTTTAGAAAAAAAAACTATAGAAAACTTTGGTTCTTTGGATCCATTAGTGGTTAAGATGTGGAACTAGAACCTCCATTTTAGATGTAGCTGTACATTCTCCATTTTGTTGATGAGAACTAAATTGAAATTCTTGACATGGGGTGGCGATTACTAAGAAATGTGGAAGAAATTCAAACATTTGGTGATAGTATTAAGACAAATTTTGTCTTCTATTCATGGTTCAGTTTTCAAATATGCATAGGCAACTATTATCATTACTCTTGTTATCAATGAAATTAATTGAAATATTACGTTGCTAGCGCGTTATTTGTACATCCTTCAACTAAAGCACATAATTGAATAAGTTACAATGGTGGTCAAAGTGTTTCGTCCACAAGGCGAAAATAAAGCTGATCTATTTGACAGGTTAGGACAAAAATGATACTCATATTAGGTTTAAAGTAATTGTTGAGACTTAATTGTATCAATGTCTCAATTTCTGTTGTCTATTGTTTTTTTTATTAACACCCGCACGGGATGTTCTGGTTTAAATCAGTTCATTTGAGAAGTGACAACCCCACGGGTCCGAGTTACCTGGGTCACCAGGGTCAATTGGTGACATCACCCATGAAAATGGAACTACGGAGTAGATGCCTCGGAAAAGGGCCGCTACCTGGGGGTCGCCAGGGCATGTCTGGAGCCGGCGCTGGACATGAGAGCATGCGGGACGTCGGTGGCAGCGTGCTGAGGAGGCAGGCTCCTGCCGTCCAAAGAGCTACAGCCCAAAAACCAGAAGAATCACAACAACACACCTATACAGTCACAGCAACAACGTGACCATCCCCAACTGAGTAAAACGAGAACGAGAACTCCACCCGCAGAAAGTGTTGCGCAGGATCAACACCTTTACCGCAAAGAGCGGACGAGACTTAAGAATTTCAACAAGAATAGCCAGCCAACGATGACCTGCTTGAGAAAATCCAAGCAGAAATGTAAAGAGCTCTTATAGAGTATAGTGGAACAGATCCATTGGTTACACCAATCTTCCCAAACTAAGATCTTCTAAGAAACTGGGTATCGTCTTGCAGGCCCTGAACAAATTTATCTTGCCAAACTATGTTTTAGGTGCTAATACGTTAGAGTCGCTACACACAATCATCTACTGTGCTGCAATTTCCATCTGCAGAAAAATTGGGGTCGCAATAAGACCAAAGTAAGACCCTCCCCAATTTAGACAAACACCTCGAATACCACCTTGGCAAAGAAGGCTAGAAGGGAAAGACATTGGAAGACTGACCGAGTACCAACGAGGGGTCAGGAATAACAGAATAGAAAGACTTGTCAAGACTATCATGGACAATAACCGAATACACTCTCAGTGGGATGGAGAAAACATCACATCTCAGCAGTGTCTGGACAGTCTACGACAAAAGCTCCGTCTACACAAGTCGATTGAGAAGGTACAAAACCAGTGACCAACGGAAACTAGACAACGCACTATTGCGAAAATCAGAAAAAGGGTTTTATAGAAAACTCAACAACATCAATAATAATGAAACCCCTAGTTATCCCAGTAAAACGGCCATGGAGCAGTTCTGGAAACACAACTTTCCACAATAGTTTCCCATAACTCCAGAGCGAGCTGGATTAATAAGGAGGAGGCTGCATTTCAGAATTGTGATAACATGCAACACCAACCATTTACAACGGAAGTCACGTCCAACATAATGAAACACCTCCATAACTGGAAAGCACCAGGACCAGATGGTGTGCAGAATTACTTTACGCCACCCACGAGAAATTGACAGTACTCATTAATGACATAATTATCCATCGACACAAGATGCCTAGTTTCCTTACGCATGGTGCTACATACCTCTTACCAAAGGATAACCTATGTATACATAACCTAGCAAAGTACCGACCAATCTCTTGCCTCCCAACCTTAAAGAAACTTATAACGTCGTGCATTAATCATCGCCTTTTCAGACATTGTGAGCTGAACAACATAATTCAAAGTTGTACGAACTTTTCGTTGTAATTTTTCAATGTCAGTGTTGCACCAGTTAACTATACCGAAAGAGTAACTGAGCACTGAACATGCATAGGTGTTAATAGCTAAAAAACAGATTTTTACTGTTTAGTTTGGTTTTCAACAGTCGTCGTACCCTTCTATAAAACTCTGCTGTTAGGTCCTTTTTCATAGTCAAGTGATCAATACGTTGAGCCTGCTTTATTCCAAGGTATTTATAAGTATGACCTTCCCCCATAGATTCAATTGAGGTGCCATCTCCCATTTCGAAGTGCCCCTGCTGTATTTTACCTTTAACTATATTAATAATTTTTTTTTATTATTATTTATTATTATGGTAAGTCGGTATTTCATTTATTTTAATTTTAATATTTGTTACATATAATTCAGACACTTTGTATTTTTATAAATAGTTGTATTTATATAAAATCAAATAATCCTAATTGAATTGTACCTTTCAGAGAATGGTGATATTATTTCTTTGTCCTCAAATTTACCTATTTTATTATTATGCATTGAAATTCACAAAACCCTTAATCCTTTTATTAGTATTTCCTTTTAAATATTGTAATTTGCATAAAGTGTTGGTCCTTTTTAAACTGATAACAGCTTTGTATAACTGTTTACGATTATCAATATTAGGTGGAGTGACCCTAAATTTCAGGATAAAGATTCTATGGGGAATTCCCATTCTATTAACCAATTTAATTTCATTATAACCAATGAGAACTATTCCTTTGGCCCCACGATTCCCTGAAGGAGGCTCTTTTTGCATCTAGCTAGTTTGTAGTTTTGCAACAAGTTTGAGTTTTAGTCAACGTTCAGTTCAGTAAGTCTGTTTACATAAGTTACTATAAAACTCCGGTTAACTAACGTACTTTATAATTTAACACATCGTTGTTAGCTTGCATATAACCGCTTAGGTTTATGTTTAACTCACGCATTAGTGTAGTTCCTTGTTATTTAATAAACATTTTTTATTTTAGAAATTTATTTGTTTTTTCATACATCTATTTGTCATAAACTTCAGCTAGACAGCCCCGAGTTAATTAAAAACTATTTAATTTAAGCAAGTAGTTCTCAGCGATACCACTGGTTGCTTCAAAGCTTCGGTAAACTAACCACGAGCCAAAACAGTAATTAATATAGTGATGATTAATAAAATAAACTACAAATTTAATTTATTTATTATTACTAATGTTTTCTGGTCATTGACCTTTTTACTAAAATTTGTGATTTAAATTATGTTTCCTATTTTTTATTGAAAAAAAAACATAAATAGCCCACCTTACACTTGGAGGGAAGCATTCAATCAATATTACATAGCCGAGACTAAGAATGAGATTCCTCAACGAGCTGTGATACTCATCAATACCAAACTGCAGGAAGTTAACACATCAGTCGGCATAAAATATACATATGACCTGGATGACTTATGGGAGCTCTCTACTTCCACAGCACACACTACGTAGGGTCATTTTACTTAACAGATAAGCTAGTTACAGGCGCTGCATTTACACAACAAGTTATAGATGATATTAAAGAACTCATGGATTTATGGGATTATGCGACTGACAAGAGCATCCAGGTGCCTGACAAACGTGACGACTGGAGTGATACCACGAAGGCCGGACTTAAGCTCGCATGGCAACAACATGTTATTCAGGAGAGTGTCCAGCAAGAGGTTAAATAACATCGGTCTTGCTGTAAGTACTGAGTGTGAGGGGGTTTGTGCTTCGATGCTGCCTCGGAGCCCGCTGGTATATCGAAATTTTGGGGGGAGTAACCATATGATTACCCAGTTTTTTATATATCGCTATCTATATGTCTTAATTACTCTTTAATTAAAATATATTCACGTAAGTATTATCACACAGTTATATTATTAAATTTGCTATGCATCAAATCAAATTGTTCGCACGAAGCACTTGCAAGCAATTGATCGCCTGTTTTTTCGGAAAAACTGGACATGTCGCAACCGTACCACTAGAACAACGCAGAACAGTCAATTCTGAGTGGTACACAACCATTTGTTTGCCAGTTGTCTTCCAAGAAATGAGGAAAACGAACCGCCGAAGACGGATCACTCTTCACCACGACAATGCGAGCTCTCACTCATCGGCTCAAACAACTGCATTTTTGACCACTCAAAACATCGATTTGATGAGTCATCCGCCGTATAGTCCTGACTTGTCACCAAATGACTTCTTTTCATTCCCGTACGTAAAAAACAAACTGAGAGGTCAACGTTTTTCGAAGAAGCGGTTGCTGCGTTCAGAATGCATGTTTTGGAGATACCTCAATTAGAGTGGAAAAAGTTCTTCGACAAATGGTTCAAACGCATGCTAAAGTTTATAGATCTTCATGGGGAATATTTTGAAAAACAATAAAGCGATTTTCGATGATTAATATTTGTTTTTGTTCTCTAATCCCGAAATATAAAAGGCAGTCCTCGTATTATATTGTTAATAATTAATCGATTTACAAAAATTTATTTACTATTTTGCAGATAATTTAACGGAGATTAATAATGTTATCTCCAAAAGTTAATTAATATAAGGCCAAACAATGTCCATTTGTTCAAGTGTGTGACAACCGCCGAATCTATTTGTGTTAGCCAAAGACGGATTAGTCAAAAATATTGTGCACCAATTAGTGTTTGTCCGCGATGGCCTCCTAAACTACAGAACCGATTTTAAATTTGATTTGCACACCATATGCAGGTAGCAAACATGATTACCAAATATCAGACCGCACCCTACGAGAAGATCATCCCCATGATAGGGGACAATCAAGTCTCTGCTGTGAAGCATACGATAAGTTTTATACTATCCAGCAGCCACCAGTCGAGTTACCCTGAACGTGGCTTCATAGGGATGTTCGTGATGATGAACATGGAGAATCAAGGAACAGCCTCGGCAGGATATCGAGGCAACCCTGATAGTAAGGCAAAGTTATCCAGGAATCTGGTGTCAGCTTGGATAAGTCTCTGCTGTGAAGTATACTATGATAAGTTTTGTACTAACCAGGAGCCATCAGTTACAGTGTCGAGTTACCCTGATCTTGGCTTCCTAGGAATGTGCATGATGATGAACATGGAGAAACAAGGAACAGCCTCAGCAGGAGATCGAGGCAACCCTAATAGTAAGGCAAAATTATCCATGGAATCACGTGTCAGCTTGGATAAGTCTCTGCTGTGAAGTATACTATGATAAGTTTTGTACTAACCAGGAGCCATCAGTTACAGTGTCGAGTTACCCTAATCTTGGCTTCCTAGGGATGTGCATGATGATGAACATGGAGAAACAAGGAGCAGCCTCAGCAAGATATCGAGGCAACCCTGATAGTAAGGCAAAATTATCCATGGAATCACGTGTCAGCTTGGATAAGTCTCTGCTGTGAAGTATACTATGATAAGTTTTGTACTAACCAGCAGCCATCAGTTACAGTGTCGAGTTACCCTGATCTTGGCTTCCTAGGGATGTGCATGATGATGAACATGGAGAAACAAGGAACAGCCTCAGCAGGAGATCGAGGCAACCCTAATAGTAAGGCAAAATTATCCATGGAATCACGTGTCAGCTTGGATAAGTCTCTGCTGTGAAGTATACTATGATAAGTTTTGTACTAACCAGCAGCCATCAGTTACAGTGTCGAATTACCCTGATCTTGGCTTCCTAGGGATGTGCATGATGATGAACATGGAGAAACAAGGAACAGCCTCAGCAGGAGATCGAGGCAACCCTGATAGTAAGGCAAAATTATCCATGGAATCACGTGTCAGCTTGGATAAGTCTCTGCTGTGAAGTATACTATGATAAGTTTTGTACTAACCAGCAGCCATCAGTTACAGTGTCGAATTACCCTGATCTTGGCTTCCTAGGGATGTGCATGATGATGAACATGGAGAAACAAGGAACAGCCTCAGCAGGATATCGAGGCAACCCTGATAGTAAGGCAAAGTTATCCAGGAAGCAGGTGTCAGCTTGGATAAGTCTCTGCTGTGAAGTATACTATAAGTTTTGCACTATCCAGCAGCCACCAGTTACCGTGTTGAGTTACCCTGATCTTGGCTTCCTAGGAATGTTCGTGATGATGAACATGGAGAAACAAGGAACAGCCTCGGCAGGATATCGAGGCAACCCTGATAGTAAGGCGAAGTTATCCAGGAATTAGGTGTCAGCTTGCTTGGATAAGTCTCTGCTGTGAAGCATACTATGATAAGTTTTGCACTATCCAGCAACCACCAGTTACCGTGTTGAGTTACCCTGATCTTGGCTTCCTAGGGATGTTCATGATGATGAACATGGAAAAACAAGGAACAGCCTCAGCAGGATATCGAGGCAACCCTGATAGTAAGGCAAAGTTATCCAGGAAAATGCTTCTTGAGCTGGCAAATATCATCTATGAGTCAGGACCAGCCGATTTGGCAGATCATGAAAGCGTATGTGACTACCAAGAATCCGGGTGCCACTGTGGTAGAGCTAGATGGAGCTTATTATGTAATCCCTGCTTTGCAAACTAGAGGTAAATGCTGATTAACGTGTTGAATCTATTTGTGTTAGCCAAAGACGGATTAACCAAAAATATTGTGCCACCAATTAGTGCTAAATTAAATTAGTTATTTACTAACAACTTTGTACTATAGTCATTTGTTACAAACTTTAATAAAAAAATTTAAAATTCTTTAGTATTATTTTTTGCTTAATATCAACTGTACGAAAACTTTGAGCAATCGTGTTCAAAGTCCCTTTCAAATCCCAATCAAGTGGATTCTTATACCAGCTTTAACGTTTAACTCTTCATTCGTAAATAATAATTTCATCGTATTAAGGGGTAACAGTAGTAGAAAATCAGTTATGGAGGTCGCCATGTTTTTTTACAATGTCTTCCTACTGTTCCCCTTGAATAGTTTACTACAATGTAATATAACAAGAACCTTAGCCTCAGCAACGCGTGGCCAGGTCTGCTAGTTGTACTTGATATCTTGATAAAAGAGGCGATGTTCTCAAGTTTATAGTGTTTTAGCCAGACCCACGAACTTTTATTTTAAATTCAATTACAAATGATTTTTTGCTTTATATTATGATTATTAATTTTGTTTATTATACCAATATCTTAATTGTTATAAAAAACGAATAAATATAAATACAGATGTTGAGGAAAGAAGTTTATCAAAATATTAGTGTGCAAGTCGTGACCCATAATTCTATGTGGTTCTGTCAATGGTACATGTTGTGTAAATGTTATTTTTATCTTTGATTGTTTTATTATTTACAAAATTATTATGGTTGGTAGAGCGCTAGCGTTTTCTAATGAAAAATAGCCATTTCTACTGAGGATTTATAACTATATTGCAATGCCGATATTTTTCTTTTCTTTTTCAGTTGCAAACGTAAAAGTGATGTTTGGCGTTATTTTGAATGATGTTCGGATGATAATGCAATTTGCCGTTTTTGCGCCAAAAAAATTAAAAATCGGGTAACACATCTAACTTGCAAGGGCATCTAAAAAGCATCCATCCTAACTTGATTGATTCCTCATCTGCTGCAGCAAAAAGAAGAAGAATGTCTTCAGATTCTTCATTGTCGTCTTCCTCTACCCTAGTAGAACCAATACCATCGGCATCGACGCCAGCGCAGCCTGATGAGCCTGATTAAAGTATTGAATCTGACGCATGCGTTCAGACTCATCTGTAACTCAGCCAAATATTTATAAATTACATCGGTTTCCACTGGAGTAAAAGCGGCTAGGATAACAGAGGCAATACTTTTCATGATCTGCAAGGATTACCAACCTCTTTCTATCGTAGGTAATGAAGGATTTAAGAAGCTATTAAAATGTTTTGTTCCTCACTACAAAATTCCTCATAGATCAACGATTAGTCGCCTGTTAGATAACAAATTTGAAACTCTGTCAAATCTTTATAAACAAAAATTATCAAAGTTAGAGATATAACTGTTACCACCTATGTATGGACGGATACTATGGAAGCCAGGACCGTTTTAGGACTAACTGTTCACTACTCAGAGAACTGTGAAATGAAACAGAGTAGAACAATTAGATGAAAGACACATAGGAAGTTATTTAGAGGATATTTTATTAAAAACCCTTCATTGATGTATTGATCCAGAAATAGTTACTGCTGTGGTAACGGATAAAGGTGCAAACATGGTTTCAGCAGTCGACATAGCATTTGGGATAGGGAACAACAAACATCTGCCTTGCTTCACACACACTGAATTTAGTGCTGAAATGGCACTCCAAGTAGTACCCGAATGAGCACCCACTCTCGAAAAGGTAAGAAAAATCGTTACCTGGTTTTAAGCTCAGCGTAGTGGCAAACGATGTATTAAGAAAAGCCACGAAAATGGAAACCAAATTAATCCAAGAATGCCCTACCAGTTGGAACTCAAAATTTTACATGATCGAGAGATTCACATACAACAAAAAATGAAATATTAATTCATCACACACAAATTGTGCAGTTGCAGGAAATAATGAATATATTGAGTACACTAGAAGTAGCAACAAAGGAGATTTCTGGGGAGAAATATGTAACCGCTAGCACCGTTATTCCCATGGTTCATTGTTTAATAGACAAATACTGATGACACACTGGCTATTTCGTTAAAAAATTATATGATCCAAAATTCAAAAAAATACATTTTAAAGATCCCCTGGCTTGTGCAAAGGCCATATAACACATTAAAAATTTGATGGAAAAACAATGTAATACTCAAGAAAAATCGTCGGTGGTCTCTCAATCTAGTACATCAAAAGTAACAGATGTTTTCGATCTGGTCCTTACATCATACTCTTCAAGATGAAGTCTCTTTGTATCTAAAATGCGAAGTATGCGAATTTTCAAAAATCCCTTAGCAATATGGGAGCAATTAGCATCGACATACCTAGTCCCCTCAAAGGTAGCCAAAAAATTGTTAGCTCTTGTAGCTACATCAGTGTCATTAGAACGGCTCTTTTCTAAAGCAGCACAAACTTTGACTCAACAGCGTCATCGGCTAAAAGGAAAAAACTCAAAATTACTTTTTCTTATTCATATTTATGTTCTTAAGCAACCCCAATTTAGAGTGTTCGAAATAAATTTGAATATGCTAATATGGGGTCAAAATGAATTCGATTGACAGTGTTTTTCAAATTGTAGAAAATGAAGATTTTCTGAACTTGATGAAAGTTGCTTGTCTATTGGACAAGGTGCCTTCTTCGTTTACTCTAAAAAGGTTATTATGGAACAATCCAGTCCCCTCACCCGTAAATACTGTTGGCCCAAAATCAAATAAATGCCTGGGAAAAACTAGTGCACGGCCCTCTGACGTTAAAGTCCGATGGACCGACGAGGGAACGCAATCGAAGGAGGCTGAACTGTCTGCAGCGCACCCTCCTCGACATCTTAATATCGAGCTAGCAAGAATCGAACGGCTCAGGCGATTAAAAAAGTTAAACATAAGCAGTCGTATCGCGATTTGGTAGATTCATACCTTGAGCATTAAGATCTTATAATTATATTATTTTAAACGCGTTCACAACGTATACATCTTGTCAACTGTATGTCCGTCGGCATGATGGTTACACGTTTCACGTGGATAGCACACAAATTGGTATCTTCGAAAAGACCAAGCATATCTGCTGCTTCGCTAACTTCTTGCAAAGCCATTACTGCTGAGCTCTAAAATTTTAAGCCGGTCTTGAAATCATGTGTGATTTCCCTAACAAGATGTTGAAATGGCAGATTTCTGATCAAGAATTCGATACTTTTTTGGTAGCGACGAATTTCACGAAGAGCTACTGTTGAGACTTAATTGTATCAATGTCTCAATTTCTGTTGTCTATTGTTTTTTATTATTATTATGATAAGTCGTTATTTCATTTATTTAATTTTAATATTTGTTACATATAATTGAGACACATTGTATCTTTATAAATAGTTGTATTTATTTAAAATTAAATAATCCTAATTCAGTTTCTATGTACACTTAAAATCGGATTCCCATTCAATTAACCAATTTAATTTCATTATAGTCAATGGGAACTATTCCTTTGGCCCCACCATTCCCTGAAGGAGGCTCTTTTTTGAATCTAGTTTGTTTGTAGTTTTGGAACAAGTTTCAGTTTTTAGTCAACTTTCATTTAAGTAAGTCATTTTTACATCAGTTACTGTAAAATTCCGGTTAACAAACGTACTTTGTACTTTAACAAATCGTTGTTAACTTGATACATATAACCGCTTACGTTTATGTTTAACTCACGTGTTAGTGCAGTTCTTGGAATTTAATAAACATTTTTTATTTTAGACATTTATTTGTTTTTTCATATATTTATTTGTCATAAACTTCAGCTAGGCAGCCGCGAGTCAATTAAAAACTATTTAATTTAAGGAAGTAATTGTGAGCGATACACCTGGTTGCTCCAAAGTTTCGTAAACTAAGCGGGAGCCAAAACAGCTACTGTGCCGGGTCTATAACATCGCCTGTAGCGGGCGCACTTTTACGTGCTGCCTTTGGTGCTGTTTCCTAGGTGCTTTACCACCAGTCGATTTTCAAGCGGTTTGCTTGATACGGGCCATTTCGATATGATAACGAAATTAATGTAAAGTATACGACAGCACCACGACGACCACACTAACAGTGAATTATAATAAAGATATTTGGACGGACATAATGAAAACAAGATGTTTTTGGGAGTGACTGCTATTTTATAATGAGGAGGAACAATTAGAATCTGTAACATTGAGAGTTTATGATTTAACGCAATCTCATACTGCAGAATATATAGCAGATACATTATTGAAGTCCTGTGAAGAGTAGAATATTGAAACCAATAAAATTCTGACAGTTGTCACTGATGCTGATGCCAACATCTTTAAAGAAGTAGGTAATGATTTTGGTAGTCTGTACACTCTGCTATGCCCACACCTAATTTGCCTGATCTAATAGCAGCAGTGAAAAGAATTGTAACATGCTTTAAACAATGTGTTACCGCTAGTGGTCACTTTAAGCAAGAATCCAATTTGAAGTAGACACAAGATGTTTGCACATGTTGGAATTCAACATTTTTTATGATAGAAAGACTTTTAAAACTGCACTCAGCAATCAATAAAATTACTATATGCTACACCTGTACACCAGAAATGTTGAATGCAAAACAAATAATTGATTTAACTTAAGTTTGTGAAATATTAAGACCAATTTAAATAACTATTCGCAAAGTCTGTGATGAGAAATATATAACCTGTAGGAAAGTAATACCACTTTCGAGACTAGTTATCATAACAGTGACTGGCATCCAACAGAAACAAACATTCGCAGACAGTTTAAAAAATAGCATGGTTACAGAAATTAAAAATTTTTTTGCTGCCTACTAAAATTGCCAATATCCTTGCTGTCGCCACTCTCATGGAGCGTCGTTCCAAACACATACACTTCCAAGAAGCGTTAGCCTGCTCCATAGCCATTAAGCCTATACAGGAAATGATTGCCGAAACTGAGATGGAAGATCATAGTAAAAATGAACAATTGCATGAGAACTCTATAATAAAAAGTCAGGTAGAGCAAGCTATAGAATGATCACTATAAACTTGTTAGTGAAAAGACTAATATCTACGATTTCAACATTAGCGCCATAGAGTAATCTCGAGAACACTTGAACGTCAAATTTTATATAAATAGGCAATTTATGAGTGCAAGTAAAGTCAGTTGAGTAGCACATTAGTGAAGTATTTGCTATAAGTTTAGTTTTTTTTTCATCGTTAAATTGGACGATTATTGTCTGAAACCTACAGGAAACCGTAGCAATATTTAACTGGTCAACATGAGACGGATATACCTAAAGAACTACATTTTTATTTGAAAAGTCCAGTTGATGATTTGAAACAAGACCCATTACTTTAATGGTGAGTGCTAGGATCCACTTATACAAAGCTGAAGAAAGTAGCAATTAAGTATATATGCTGCACAGCGACTTTGACGGATTAGGAAATTTTTTTTTTAAAGCTGATCAACATCTCTATCAACAGAGAAACCGGAAAACTTCTGACAAAGTTGCTTTTTTGAAAAGCGTACCAAAAAACACTGGAAATAGTTACAATTTTTAACAAGTTAACTGCCGTTTTTTCTTCGAAGGCACAAACACTACCTCAATAAAAAAACTCAAAATTCCCAAAAAACACTGAAAATATAGAAACTTGAAAACAAGTACTATTATACCCTATTATATGATTACATAATGGAAGAAAAAATAAAAAAACTGATTGGCAATATCAAATTAATTGAAAAGGCAAAGACTGAAAAGGCAAACCAAGAACTCAGTTCCAAACAAACTGAGAATGTGTTATTAAAATAATTGAACGGAGAATTAAAAGATAATAACAGAATACTGAAAGACATGCTTAATCTAACCAAAGAAAAAGAACAGACCAAAATATCTGCAGAAATAGCTACCACTTCTTTGAATACCCAAAGAAGAGTGCCGACCATAATGATAAGGAAAAAATAGAAATGATAGTACTTTTAATGCATATAATTCGTTTGCTCAGAAAATAATATAAAATAGTAATATCCAGGTAAAAAAATCAACCGGCTAAATAATCTGAATCAAAACCGTATTCTACCTTGGGATCTAAGAATGACCCCAGTGATACTAAGAATTAAGAATATTTAGCTTCTGACGAGGAACTGAAAGATGATGAACAAAAGTACACGATCGCTCGGAATTTTCCGAGGATGAAGAAGAATCACTCATAGATGCAGAGGCTCCCCCTGCACTTACTGCTGCATTTTGGAAAGAGGTGCATATTACATTTAAATCAAAACTGAACGTTTCAGATGAAAGAAAAGGAGTTGTTACTTTGGATGTTGATAGAAGCGCAAGTGAAGTAGAGGTTTTTCTAAAATTATTTCTTCACAGTTTATTTATGCACATAGCTGCATGTACCAATGAACGAATTCAATTGCTCGAAAGACGTAAAAACAAAATATTCAATATGAAGGAGACTGACATGTGCGTAATAATGATTGTGCTTGGCTGCACTATGGTCATGTGTTAAAATAAAGTTTCTGGAATCTGATTATTGGTCAAATAATAAATCTCTTGCCAACAACGTAATCAACGAGGCTATAGCAAGGGATCGGTGCATACTTTTGCTCTCCAAATGTACTATAAAGATAAAAAAACAAACGATTCATCAAAAACTCATTACATAGACGAAATCACGTTTGAAACATACTTTTCAAAAAGCGAGAACGGGAACTTCTCACCAATCAATCGGTGAGTCAATGACCAAATTCAAAGGAAGATCTACTTTGAAACAATACTTTCCACTAAAACTCATTAAAAGCGAGATAAAGATGTGGCAAAAATGCGATTCTTTTAGCGGTTATATATATACGACTTCAATATTGGTGACATGGATGGCACCTAGGGGACGTATTGTCGGAAAATTGGCAAATACTATAAAATCTGCTGATTTATGTCTTTGATTCCACCAGTTTTTTACTAACTATAACCTGTTACATGTACTCAATTATCCATGCATGACTAATCGTAATGTTAAAAATTTTGAAAAAATTAAAGAAAATAAAAAGAGGAGAGGCGGACTTTCAGGTGTCCAATGACGGAATTCTAGCCAATAGATACAAAAGAAGTTCTACTAATGTCCAATTGCCATATAACCCACCCCATTGTCTTGCAAAAAGAACCCTAAAATGGAGAAAAGTTTGACGTTCATTGTCCAGACGCAATTATGTTGTAAAATAAATTCCTGGGCGGCATGGATCTAGTTGATCAAAAAGTATCAACCTATGACCTAGACCGAAAATCGGTAAAATGGTGGAAGGTCTTGTACAAGCTGTTGATGTCAGCAATCGTCAACTCCTGTCAACTAATATTCAACGAACTGCAGAATAAAAAAATTCCATTACTGAGTTTTGTTGTTCCCCTCGCAGAACAAATTATCGAGCTTGTCGGGACGATCAGGCACAAAATAAAGACATTCAAACCGAAGAAAGGAGAGGTCAAACGTTGGCGATCACCTGTCACAACGGCTTGACTTTTATATCGTTGTGCGGGAATTTTCACTCAGAAATTGTAAGAAAACGTTGAGTGGCCTTAAGAGTGCCTCTGCAACACTTTTTTCCACAAGAAATATTTTCCGGTGCGTTTTAGTGTCTTTTTGAAAAATTTAAGAAAATGACGGAAGGAGTGTCTTCAATTAGTGCAGCTGGGTGTAACGAGGATGATCCTACTCTTCAGCACGGATGATTTGATGACGTAGGAGACGTAGAGGATAACGGGAAAGTTGAGTGGAGTTTAATCGAAATAGACAGCGAATTAAGATCCCACGAACAATGTGTCGCTTTTGCTGTGCAACAGGGCTACTTGGCAACTCTAAGATGTGTTGGAGGCATCACGTGCCTATGAAAATTAATGAGAGTGTCAGGAAGCTGAGCCTATTTGAATGCAATAAAGTGTGTGTGTCACGCACCAAAGGTAATTAATTGGTTTGAATTACTTTGCCCCAAATATTCTATCTCATGTATTGCTTTGCCTACCGACTCTCGTACGAATCCGTAATGAGGGAACAGGATAAACGGCAACCGCATAAACTGTCATCTGCAACTATAGCCGACTGGTATAATTCCTGTCGGGAAACTGTGGGACTGTAGCAGTTACACCGGCAAAATAGGTGGACCAGGCAAGATAGTTCAGTGGGATCGTGGGCAAATACTTCTGGTTCATTTTCTAACTGCAGGATTTAATCAATATGGCGTTGTGCCAGTGCGGCAAAGACTTTCCAAATAATGCGGGCCTTCAAACCCATTTACGGCGCAACCGTTGCCGAGCGCCTAATCAGGGGACCGACCGCACTTCTCCGATATGCTCTGGTGTTTCCAAGTTTTTTGCTGGAATGGGCCAACATATGAGATAGTCGCACCCGACTGAACACAACAGGGATTTGGAACTCAGATATGTGATACGGAGCAGTTCAGATCGGCAAAACAAGGCAGGCTACAGCGACCGTGGGGGGCAGAATTATCACAGGCGCTAGCGATGCGAGGCGAGAGAGACGAGAGATAAATGGCGGCAGACTGAACCAGGTGGGTGTGGCGAATCATTGATATTGATTTTTGTGAAAATTATTGGCGAATATATTTGTTTTGAGAACTGTACTTTTATTTCAAAAAGTATGAGTAACAATTTCAGAAGTGAGGATAGTGTCCCACAGGCTGTATTTTGGCGTTATTGGCAATAGGAAAATATAATATCGAGGCGTCGTTATCAAACACATTAAACAGGCGTTTTGCTGATGAATTGTGGCGATTGGCGATATAATTAGTGGGTTCTATTAACTCATTTTAATTACTAATAGGCGATAAATTGTGATAGAAACGTAATTCAGCCATAAGGGTGAGTTTTGCATAAAATCTTAATAATTCAGCCATGTCATGGTGGCCATATTTCATGAGTAATTCTTTGTCATCTTGCTGACTAAAATGGTAAATGGTGTTAAGGCGTTAAAATAATAAACTGTTAGAACGAGTATAATCCAGTTCGGCGATTGATTTTAATGATAGTGAATTATTGGCGATAATATTTTATGTACAATGCGTTGGAAATAGTATTTTTATGAATTTCAGACGTTTAACATGTACTTGCTAATGTTTTGATATTTACATAACGTAATAACAGTATGAGATGAGGCGGAATGGATTATTTTGTTCAGCTTTTATAACGGCGATTTGCACTTTTTGCTTGTTGATGACGATTAACAAATTCTCAAAGGCAATTCAACCATAGGCGGGGAAAAAGGGTTTAAAAAAATAATTTAATTGTATATTTAATGAATTAAGTAAATATTGGATTCGAAGGATCCGGCTGTGGAGCTGCGCCAAGCGGTTAGGCCGTTTGTCATTGTTTCGGGCTGCAGCCTTCGTCGTGGAGCTACGTTTCAAAGAAAGATTGGCCTGCGTATGAGGAGTTCGGCGGTTAGATCGGTGATTGATGGCTGGGCTGCGGGTGTGGTTCAGCGGCTGGATCGGGGTTATTGTTTCGGGCTGCTGGTTTCATCCGGCTGCTCCACCGTAGTCGACCGGTCGGGTTGCGGGTGCCACCGTGCGGTTAGATCAGTTGCCCCCCCCCCGAGTCCTCTTATTCGACAGATAGTCTAATCCATTTATTTTGAGGGTTTTATTTTCAAAAACGGGAAATGGCGGACTCTGAAGGCGACTCGTTGATTCTTGACGAGCATGTCGAGCTGGAGAGCTCACCTAGGCGTGGCGTAGGGGAAAAGGCGTCAACTTCCAGGCGTGGGCGGGTGGAGTCGGCGAGCAGGCGTGCATCCGACCTCAACAAATCAGCGATGGATGAAATCGTGCAGGCGTTATTGGCGGGGGGGTCTCTCGACTAGTATCGAACGGATCGTCAAACAGCAGGCGGCTTTAGCGGTAGGCGACCTGACAGACACCACACCGGCGTCCTCTAAGAGGATTCGGAACCCAGAACCGAGTCCCAATACTAGCGACAGGCGGTCGATGCTACTGAGATCGGAAGTTATAGATCGGTTCGATCTGGACCACCCAGATGCCAACATAGAGGGTGGCTCCAAAAAATTGATCAGCTTGGGTCGATACATGGCTGGTCGGAATACGAACGGGCGGTTCTGGCGCAATCAAGGCTGGAAGGCGCAGCCAGGCGATGGTTCCACCAGTTGAAGGATTATGACCATACGTGGGTCCAGTGGAAGGCGAAACTGAAAGGTGCGTTTCCGAGGCGTCGGGACTTTGCGTTGATGCTGGAGGAGATGATCCAGCGGCGTAAATTGAGTTCGGAAACAATGACCACCTATTTTCACTCGAAACTGGCGTTGTGTGATCGAGTGATAATCAAATGCTTATGCGGCGCGGTGTACCGATCCGGAAACCCTATATCACACCTTTTTGGCGGGTTTGGAGAGCTATCAATGCGAGGCGCTCAGACCCAAACCGATGGCATCGAGAATTGCTATCCCCGCGGCGGCGGCATGGAGTACTGCGTTACCACAGGTAGGCGGCCTCAAGCGAAAAGGGGCGGACACCAGCAGGCGTTGCTTCAATTGTCAACAGGTCGAAAACCATCTGAGCAGAGATTGTCCAATGCCTCGGATGGATAGACGTCGGAACTGCGGCGATCAAGGACACTGGGCAGGCGATTGTCCAAAGAGGAAGGCGGCGAATCAGGGGGGAGTTCGACAGGTGAGACTTTTGACTCAACCTACAGATTCTTGTTTACGGCACGTAGTTTATGTCAACGGCGTTAAGGTAAAGGCGTACCTGGACACGGGTAGCGAGCAAAATATTATGGCGCGGGCGCTGGCCGAACGTTTGGGACTCACCATGAAGGCGGATGGGTCGGGTGTATTTCTCGATGGCGTTGGCGGACAGTGAATTTGACATTACGGCGTTAATCACTGACTGCGACATGGGCACGACTGAATTGCTTTTGGGGCAACCCATCATAAACAACCCTGGCGTGATTATAGTTGTGAGAGGCGGCAAAACCCTCCTAACTAAAGAGCCTGACGTCAACGAGTTGATACGACGAATCACTCTTGACGAACCTACTACCAGGTGTACTGTTGTCTTGGCGGAAGAAGTAATCCTTCGTCCTGACTCCGTTAACCGAGTCAGAATAAAGGTCTTAGGCGGAGACCCAGGCGTTAAGTATTACATGGGGCGCAAGCAGATTCCTGTAGGAAATTCCATTGTCTGTATCCCGGCGGGATTGATAGGCGGACCTCAAGAGTACATAAAGGTCATCAATAATGGCGATGATGCAATCGAATGGCTGGCAGGGCGACTCATCTCTCGGGCGGAGGCATGTATGTCGGGATGTCAGCGAGGCTGTGGCTGGAGCTACGGTCCGAAATTTAAAGGAGAAGGCGATCTCGGATTAACCAATCTTGGGCATTGTCATATCACGAGAGGGCATTGGTAAGAGATAAGATGGAGTCTCTTTTGCGAGCAGGCGTAATCAGAGAGAGTGATTCGGCGTATGCTAGTCCAATCGTTCTCATACCTAAGAAATCTGGCGAGATGAGAACTTCCTCTAATTTCAAATCTGCTTTGTTTATTGGCGAATAAGACCTTGTATACCACTTTAAATTTGGCTCAAAGTTTTCATCAGGTACCTATGCATCCTGATTCTATTGATAAGACGGCGTTTATCACACCAGTTGGGCAAACTGGCAAAATGTGGCGAAGTTTTGGCGTACATTGATGATTTGCTTATACCTTCGGCGAATGAAGATGAGCCGGGTAAAAGAAAAATTTAGGCGGTTATGAATTTCCCTACTCCTAAGAATGTTCATAACGTCAGACAGTTTGTAGGGTTTACCAGTGGCGAATTTAAGACGTTTTTGGCGGATAAAGGCGTTAGGCATGTTTTAAATGCTGTGGCGACCCCCAGTGCGAACGGTCAGGTGGAAAGACCGAATAGGACCATCATAGAAGCAATATCTTCAGCGGCGGAAACGGAGAGATGGTGGGATGAGAAGCTGCCAGCTCTCGGAGTGTCACAGGTCCAGACAAGGTGAACGGCGTGGCGAAAATGCTGATAAGGCGAAACAACAGGGCGATAACACAGTCATGGGGGAGCCTGATGTTAGTGACACTCCCCTGGATGGGCGGGCTGACAGGCTAGCCATCCAGGCACTCAGGCGTGGCCAGGCGAGGCGGCTTAGACGAAGCAAGGCGAGAATACTTCGGCGAAGTCAGGCGATTCCACTTAGGCGAAGTGAGCGGCTACTCCATAAACCCACGGCCAACGATAGTACGGGGTTTTGAGTGGCGACAGGCTCTAATGGCGGTGTAGAGAATGCGGCGACTTCTCGGAGCCTAGCTTCAGTTGGGTTGTCTGGACCCCCAACTGCAGCAGCAGAACTTGACTCTTCTCATTTGAAGCGTACTGGGACGATGGCCAATATTCTGCCGAAAAGATGACAAGGCGTTTCGATAAGGGCAGAAAGGTGGCGACCTTATACCAGGTGGTTGCCTTGTGGTTTGGCGAAGCGTGGCGAATAAAAGGGCGGGCGTTGGCGTTAGTGATACACTCCATATCGAGTTAGTAAGGCGTTGGCGAATGACAGATATTTGAGACGATAAAGGGCCTCAGGGGCTATAAACGATTCCAGGCGATTTTTTCTGTAGATTCTTTAAGGCGTTATCACTCTACCAACGAGGTAGACTATGAGTCAGGTAGCGCAGGCGGAAGCTATTCTGATTAAGGTGATTGGCGGCTTTAGTTGAGTCAATGAGTGTTCATTGAGCCTTGGCGTACCGTTGACGGGTGGTCGACGCAAATTGTTTAGCGAGGCGAGAGAGACGAGAGATCAATGGCGACAGACTGAACCAGGCGGGTGTGGCGAATCATTGATATTGATTTTTGTGAAGATTATTGGCGAATATATTTGTTTTGAGAACTGTACTTTTATTTCAAAAAGTATGAGTAACATATGAGATGATGATGGAACTCCACCTGAATGGACGGAAGGTGATGATTTGAGGATGGCTCATTTGGAATCGGCGTTAGAGGTAGGTTCATTAATGACCACCTGCTGAAGCAATTCCCTGGCCGAAGGAAGGACTTCATCAAAAATAAGCGGCGTCTACATAAGCTTTTTGCGTCAAATTTCTGAGGAGCAAGCGCCACCCGGTGAAGTTCCTGGTGAACAGAGGGTCTTAGAGTTGATCTTGTAGATGAGGTCATTCCCAGAACGAGTAATACAGATCGGGGTTTGAATCAATCATTGAACCCCGAAGCAAATGAGTTCGTACCTCGAGATACGAGTGCAACGAAAGTAATCTCTCTTCGCATATTAAAAATCTATGGCAAAAATATAAGAACTGGAATGATCACGATAAAGAATTATATACATTTTCGCAGCAAACTGAGATTAGCCGCCATAAAAATGACGTGAGAAAAGCTGTGCAAACTTTCATTAACTCAAGATATATCAAGGACAGCGGGTTGGGAAGCCGAACATAGAATCGAAGGCGTTCAAGGTCCCAACCTTTAAGGCCCAGTTGTTGAATACTGGCTTAACTCCCCGATTTATCAATCCTGGTTTAAAACTAAATCCGCGATCATACTTTGGCATGTTGTTCAAATCGAAAATAACCCCGAGTTTAGTAATCTACATATTTTTTTCATGAAACATCATATTTTTTGTTTTGTTAGATACCTTTTCAACACAGAACTTTGAATTTATATGTCTGTGGTTTTCAATGACTTGCTGTCATTTATTTTAAGTTTTGTTTTGGATAAAAGTCGACGTTATCTTTTTAAACGTCTGATTTAAAGAAGAGAAGCTCCAATTTCAAACCCTACGAAGAGGAAATATTAGTTTAGTTTCAAAATACAAACATGTTATAGAGAATAAAAAAACCGATGCAGTTACAAATGCCGAGAAACGTCACACATGGCAAAAGATATCACAAGAATACTCTGGTTTGACAAGTGATAATAAAAGAGCCATGGCATTAAAAACGAAATTTAAAAATATGAAAAAGTCTACAAGACAAAAATTTGCAGACGAAAAAAGATTTTTGAAATCAACATGTGGCGGCCCTCCTAGAGATATTCCAATTTGTTCCGTAGATCAAGAAATAAAATACATTCTAGGAGATAGTTTAACGGGGTTTAAATCTTTTTATGACGGTGATTGTGAAGAAAAAGAAAACATGAATGAAGAAAGTCAAACAGGGATTCTGGAAGGTATGTTTGTGCCGGGTAATTTATTTAATTACATTGAACCAAAAATTACCTTTTTAGTTTCATTTGTTGAGCAAGTTGATGAAGGTACTTTAGAAAATGAACACCAAGACAACCCTGAACAGACAAATAATGTTAGCATCTTGGGTAAGTGTTTATGTCAAATATTTAATGTTTTTAAAAAATGTTCATAAATTACAGAACAAAAAATGGAACCTGTCTCTGTTGTTGGTGATTGGTTAAATTACAATCTAAATAAATTAAAACAACCCAAGGCAACTGCTTTAAAAATAAAGAAGAAAAATGGTTATGTCCAAGAAAAACTATCCAGATGGGCATTAACAAAGATTGAACTTTCTGAATTACAAAGGCAGGCATTTGTTGATGAGCAAAAATTAAAATTGCAGCAAATAAAAGAGAAACACTGCATCAAAAAATTCAAATGGAAGAATGGGAACTAAAGAAACAGAATTTAATTGAATTACATAAAGCACAATTAAATAAATGTAATATTAATTAAGAAAATCATTTTTGTTTCAATATTGTTACATTTTGGATTGAAAATAGAAATATTTTTGTTAATTTTTGAAAGTATATTTTTGTTTATATTTATATTTTTTGAGAATATATCATTAGGTTTATATTTATTCTGTTAATTTTTGAGAATGTATCTTTTTGTTTTTTTATTTCTATTTTGTTAATTTTTGAGAATATATCTTTTTGTTTGTTGTATATATATATATATATATATATATATATATATATATATATATATATATTCTTTTCAATTGTAACCAGTTCAGCAGTAAGAAAGGTATGGTAGGTAATATTTTCTTTTCTCAAGCCTTTAAAATTAAATATGCTTCCAATACTTTTGTTATTAAGTAAAAAGGTAAACAGTAATTTTGGTTCAATTATAATGTAATGACAAATTAATATTTTATAATGAAAATTCCATAACTTTTTTGTTTAAACAGAGCACTAACTTTAATTTGAATTGTGACATTTGTTATTGAACTACATTACACAAAATAAGAAAACAATCATACAATATTTGGCAGAAAACAAATAGATTGATTGAAGATGGGGTTTCAAGGATGATTCTTTAATGCCAGATAATTATCAAAATCTGACAACTTATTTTGCATTTTTTAAAATACTTCTTTGATGATCCACTATTTGAGAAAATTGTCACAAAATCAATTTGTATTCAATTCAAATTGATCACAATAACCCTGCAATGCTGGAAAGCATTCTCATAAGAACATTAGTTGAAATTTGTACATATATGCAATGTAACTTTATTTTTTGAAAAGTAAACGTTTTTTTTTAATACATGATTTTTTAACCTTAAGTTACAACAAATGTTACATGGAAAACATTTTTTTCAGTGAAAAATAAAAAATTTTGCAGCGTAGGGTTAAATTTCCAATCAAGTCATCACATTACTCTCAAAAAATCAGTTATTATAGGATTACCAGATCGGGCAACTCAACTGTCAGACCCCGAATTTAGAAATACAGAAATGAAAAGAAACAAAACTTGCCTCCCAGAAAAAGAATTGCCAAATATACATGATAAATATATTAAAAAAAGAAATCATAAATATAATACTAGCAAAAACCCCAAAATAATATAAATAAGATATTGTTAGGCCGAAATTCAAACCCGATGGCGGCACGAGGCGAACCAGCCGTCAGGGGCGCTGGATTAGATAGACCAGATGAGCAACAGGTGGACACGGAGATACTCTCTGATGAGGAAGAACTGTCAGATGTCAGGGAGGAAAAGGGGGAGTTAGTGTATAATATTGGTGAGAAGTAAATGGCGTGGAGGTTATTGAGTCGAGTTCGAGTTGAATAAAACTATATAAACTTTACCCGGCATTTTATTTAAAAATCGTAATAACAGATTTCAGAAGTGGTGATCGGCCTATGTGAGTGACAAAAAGTGGAGTGAAGTTATTTCAGGAGTCAAAAAGAAAAGTGCGAAAAGTTCGGAGCTTGGGCGTGGCGAAGTAACGCGAACAAAAAAAAAGAAAAAACCGGGAGTTTTAGAACATTAACGGGGCGAAATTGTGATTCTTGAAAGAAAATGTCCGAGAAAAGCTTAAATTTATCGTTAACTGGAGAAGAGGTGTTGGAGATGGAGCATTCAGGGAGGGAATCGCCAAGACGGGAGCTGCAAGGGAAGAGCCGCAGCGAAGATGCGCAGGAAACTGCTAAAACAATGATGGAGGTTACCGTGCGAGCGATTACGGAGACATTTTCGAAAGAAATGAATTCGCTACGACGGGAAGTGCGATTGGCTGTGGGAGAGCTAGATGAAGCACGGGAGAACGCTAAGGCAGGGAGTAGTCGTAGTGGGTCACGTTCGGATGTTGCCATGGTCGGGAGTAGTGGCATTCAGAAGAACCCGATCAGTTACGGCATGGAGATAGTGGAGGTATTTAACCCGGAGGTTCCCGACAGCAACTTGGAGAGGTGGCTACAAAGAATAAACCAGCTGGGAGATATAAATGGCTGGACGGGATTTGAGAGGGCCAGCATAATGCAGGTAAAATTGGGAGGACCTGCCAGAAAGTGGTTTCAGAGGCTGGACTCTTATGACTATACCTGGGAGGAGTGCAAATTAAGAGCCTCTTTCCAAAGGGCAACAATTTTGCCATCATGATGGAGGAGTTGGTCCACAGGAGGAAGAGGGCCAACGAAACCATGACTGCCTACTACCATGCCAAAATAGAGTTGTGCTCTCGGGTCGGCATAAAAGGCGAACAAGCTGTCGCTTTAATTATTAGGGGTCTACCGGAGGACTTGAGAGCCAGTGCAGCGGGAGGAGGCTATACCACCCCGGAGAAGTTATACCAACGATTTTTGGCGGCATTGGACAACTATAAAATGGAGTCGCCACATGCAAGGAGAGGCAAGAGGGAGTAAAAAGGAGGTTAGGAGAGCACCCTGCGCCAAGAATCAGATGCTACAACTGCCAGGAGATTGGAGACCATCTAGGGAGAGATTGTCCACAGGAAAGAGTGGACAGATGTATTCGCTGTGGGAAGAAAGGCCATCGTGCTAAGGACTGCCGTCTACCAAGACAAGACCAGCCAGGAGTCCAGAGACAACAAAGGGTGAGTTTAATTATTCAACCTACTGATACTGCTTATAGACAATTGGGTGTAATACGAGGGAGGAATGTTAGGGTATATATAGATACTGGATGTCAGACAAGTATCATGAGCAGTGAAGCTGCACAAGAGCTTGGCATGACTATTAATTCAAAGGGAAAAAATACTGAATTAAGGGTTTTGGAGGGGGTGTGGCTTTGGCGATAGGCACAGTTGACTTTGTTCTGAGATTGGGAGATTTGGAGTTAAACACTAGTGCTTTAGTAACTGACTGTGATATGGGGAGGATACAGCTTTTACTAGGCCAGAATAGCATTCACAGTCCTGGAGTAACTTTAGTAGTTAAGGGAGATAAGGTCACTTTAATGCGGGAGAAAACGATTGGGGAGGAATTGAGGGAATTAACTTTGGAGGCAGAGCCTAACAGGTGTCTGGTGAAATTATTTCGCAATTCAGGTGCAGCCCAGGCTTTATCCAAGAGGTAGAGGTGGAAGTGGTAGGCACTAAGCAAGGTGTTCCTATACTTCTGGATCATAGGGTAATCCCAAAGGAGACAAGGGAGATGTTCATGTCCAGAAGCAGCTACTAACAGTGGGAGGGGAGAATCAAAAGGTGACAGTCCACAATCAGGGGAGACAGGAGTTGATTTGGAAGAAAGGCAGAGTGATTGCTCGACTGGACTCATCCACCCAGGGAGAACTGGTAAATATTTTGCCCATTACCAGTGTTAATCATGTTACTTTTGAAAATCTTAGGGTAGGAGATATTGATTTGAATACTAAACATGAACTAAGACAACTGCTAGAGAAATATCGTGATTGTTTTTCATCAAGTGAAGGGGATTTGGGGCTTACTAATTTGGGGAGAATGGAAATTAAATTGAATTCAAATACACCAATTTATCATAGGCCATATAGACTTTCAATTTCAGAGAGGGAAATAGTGAGGCAAAGGGTGAATATTCTGAAGGAAGCAGGTGTCATCAGAGATTCTAATTCGGCTTATGCAAGCCCAATTGTGCTTATTCCTAAGAAAGGGGGGGATATCAGGATGTGTGTTGATTACAGGGCGTTGAATGCTATAACTGTCAAGGATAGGTATCCTTTGCCATTAATATCTGATCAATTGGATAGGTAGCTGGGAGAAAGTATTTCACGACTTTAGATTTAGCTCAGGGGTATCATCAGATGCCTATGCATCCAGATTCTGTGGAGAAGACAGCATTTATTACACCGGATGGTCATTATGAGTACTTAAGGGTGCCATTTGGATTGGCTAATTCACCGGCAGTCTTCAGAGGATGATTAACAAATGTTGGGGGAACTGAGACATAATCGGGTGCTAGCATATATGGATGATCTATTAATTCCATCTTATAGATCAGGAGGGTATAGAAAAATTTAGGTTCTGTGTTTTAAAAGTCCTAAATGCGAGGCAAAACTTAAATTAAAGTTGGAACAAAATGTTCTTTTCTGGAAACAGAATTGGAATATCTAGGGCATGAAATATCGGGAGATGGTATTCGGCCAGGAAAAAGGAAGATACTAGCTGTAATTGAGTTCCCAATCCCTAAGGATGTTTCAGGTGTTAGACAATTTATTGGATTGGCGTCTTATTTTAGAAAGTTTGTCAAGGGCTTTTCAGAAATTGCAAAGCCTCTTACAGAATTGACCAAAAAAAAATGTGTCGTGGAGCTGGAGTCATAAGGAGCAGGATGCTTTTGAAAAATTAAAGGGATGTTTAGGCGAGAGACCTGTGTTAGCTATGTACGATCCAAAAGGAGAGACAGAACTACATACTGACGCTAGTAAGTTAGGTTTAGGAGGAATTCTTAAGCAAGGAAGTAAGCTGGAGGACCAACACTGGAGACCTGTAGCTTATTTTAGTCGGTGTACCACAAAAGCAGAGCAGATGTATCATAGTTACGAATTGGAGACATTGGCAGTTGTCGAATCAATCAGACGATTTAGGGTGTATCTACTAGGGGTACATTTCAAAGTGATTACCGATTGTAATGCTGTGAGAGCAACTCTGTTGAAAAGAGATTTAGTTCCGAGGATAGCTAGATGGTGGCTAGTTCAGGAATATGACATGGAGGTGGAGTATAGGGCAGGGAAAAACATGCAACACGTGGATGCTTTAAGTCGAAATCCAGTCGATATGGCGAATTGCGGAAATAAATGGGAGATAGGAGTTAACTGGTGGCATTAGGGGAGGAGGATTGGTTTTTAACGGTGCAATTGCAGGACTACAAGGCTAGACAACATATTCAGGCGTTATTGTCTGGACATGCGGAGTCAGATATTAAAGAGAATTTTAAGGTGAACAATGGGAGATTGTATAGGGTTTTACCTACGGGAGATCGGTTATATGTGCCAAATATGGTGAGGTTTACATTAGTTCGCAAGCACCACGATGACATTGGTCATCCTGGTTATAGGAGGTGTTTGGAGTTGATGAGGAGAACTTACTGGTTTCCCAAAATGGCTCGTTTTGTGGAAAAATATGTTAAGTCTTGTCTGCAATGTGCATTTGCAAAGGGAGATTATGGGAGAGGAGAAGGATATTTAAATCCTATTGATAGGCAGCCGATACCATTTGACACGGTACATATTGACCATGTGGGGCCTTTTACGCAAAGTGTAAGCAAGCATTCATACCTATTGGTATTGATCGATGGTTTTACGAAATTTGTGATTGCGAAACCTACTAGGACTTTAAAGGCGAAGGAGACTATCAGGAGATTACAGGAGATATTTGGAGAATACGGGTACCCGCGGACAATAATTAGCGATCGTGGCTTAGCATTCACTAGTAGGCAATTTAAGGAGTTTGTAACAGAGAAAGGAGTTAGGCATGCACTGAACGCAATCGCAACCCCACGCGCGAATGGTCAGGTGGAGAGGGTGAATAGGAGTTTAATTGGAGCTTTGGCTGCAAGTGCTGAAACAGAGGCACGATGGGATGAGAAGCTACCTGAAGTTGTCTGGGGCATTAATAATTCAGTACACTCAAGTACGCATTTCTCTCCTGTTGAGCTGATGTTTGCACATTCAAGGCGTGAAGTAGTAGCTGATTTGGAGATGGGAGAGCTAGCTAGCGACCGGGCCGGTGAAAACCCTCAGGCTGGAGGTAGCCTGACGAGCTTGGAGGAAGCTCAGGGTGCAGGAGCAGGCGAGGAGATATCTACAAGCACCCAGAGGCAGCGAGGTGACGACCTTGCACAAGCTTCAAATCGGAGATTACAGCTACTAAGGAGACGAAAACGGGCGAAGGAGAATATTGTAAAGTCTGCTCATAAAATGAAAGCCACATATGATCGCAGAAGAAAAAGAGCTACCAAATATACGGTAGGCGAGCTAGTTCTATGGAGAAAGGCATCAACTGCAGTTGGAGATAAGGGCGTGAATCGTAAACTGGGAAATAAATATGATGGACCTTTTAGAGTGACGAAGGTTTTACATAATGATCGATACGTAATCGAATCAATTAAAGGTATTAGAGGTTACAAACGGTTTGCAGCTACGGTGGCTGTAGACTCCCTTCGCAGATACCCTGGTGTCCGTGAGGTTGAAGATGAGAATGAGACGTATGACAGTGACAGTGACTGAGTATGAGCCGGCCAATGAATGAAGAATGAATGTTGATGTTGTGTTGTCCACATGAGTCTTACTTTTCTTTCAGCTTAAAAAAAGGGGGACTTGCTTACACAGAAGATGGGCAATGGGTGAAAGGAGAGGCGATGGAGAGACAAAGGTCATGCCCAAGGAGATCTAAGACTGGAGATGGAGAAGTAAAGTTCATATTCAAGGAGATCTAAGACTGGAGATGGAGAAGTAAAGTTCATATTCAAGGAGATCTAAGGCGGGAGATGAAGAAGTATAAGTCATACCTATGGGAGCACTGAGATGAGGGATAGGCGATAAAAGAAGAGATTTGTATCATTGGAGTAGAGAGAGAAGGGAGAAATGAGAAGGAGAGATGTTACTTTACGGGGAGAGAGATGTTACGTTAAGGGAGGGAGAAGGTACACTAAAGGAGACGGGTGAATATAGGTGGGAGGTATATCGAGTGGTAAGATGGGAGTCAGTTGGGAGGTAATGGGAAAACTATTCCGGATTAACATTCTATTTAACTTTGTTTTGTATTAATGGGGACATTAATATTTTCAGGATGGCCGAGTGTTAGGCCGAAATTCAAACCCGATGGCGGCACGAGGCGAACCAGCCGTCAGGGGCGCTGGATTAGATAGACCAGATGAGCAACAGGTGGACACGGAGATACTCTCTGACGAGGAAGAACTGTCAGATGTCAGGGAGGAAAAGGGGAGTTAGTGTATAATATTGGTGAGAAGTAAATGGCGTGGAGGTTATTGAGTCGAGTTCGAGTTGAATAAAACTATATAAACTTTACCCGGCATTTTATTTAAAAATCGTAATAACAATATATTTCATTACCATATATAGGTGGACTCTCAAATGTAAAAACACAGTTTTGCACCCGAACACCAAACCTTTATTTTAAACACTCAACGCCGTTTCAACAACTCTAAGTTGTCATCTTCAAGGAGTAAACCAATAGATTGGTTTACCAACAGATTGGTAACTCATTTAAAGTTAATAAAAATGAATGTATTTGAATAAACATAAATCTTAGTTTACCAAATTATCATTTTGTGAACAAAAAGTATGATAACTTTAATCTTAAAAAGATGATAACTTTAATCTTTTGCAATAGTATTTATTGATATATAGCAGTAACAACCGTATTTAAAACGCAGAACTACAGTTATATAATTATTTTGGTTGATATTTAGTATTGTCGATTGTGAGTATTCCGAAAAAAGCACCTATTACACAATCATTTTAAAGAAATTGTAAAATTGTAAAAATGAGTTGTACATCGTGTAAACAAATTAAAGTAAGAACACACACATTTTTTCGTGGCAAGGATGTTATAAAACCAAATGAAAAATGTGGAAATCTCAACAGCTTCAGCGATATATATAATACAACTATCAATGGTGGAAGTGTTATGCCCTCGCAGTATCAATGATTAATCCTCAAAATTAATTGAAAAGTTCTTTCTTGGCTGGGAATGAATAATAGAAGAAATAGTAACAATAAAAAAAGTAACTTTATGCAGCAGTAAAGATAGGTATAAAAAGGGCAATTGAAGACACTCAAGAAAAGAGATGTGTCCGTGTGATATTAAAGATCTAAACATAAAGTATCCACTCTGCTATAATTTGTGGATCTAAAGTTATGATGTAGATTCCGAAGAAAGGATTCCACGAATTGAATAGATTTAGAGAGTGAATAAACAGAATTTTGTGAACGTCATAAATGAAATGGATTCAAAAACTCATGAGCATGCTGAAAATAAATTAATTTCATTTCAACTGGAGATTATTACAAATGCAGTGTTAACATCAAAAGGTATTTTAACACCTGGAAATGTGGGTGTTTTGCAAGAGATTGCAGGAAGGAATTATCAACATGTCAAAAATGTGTACCTAGGAGATCTGACTGCCAATCAGTTGAACTGTGTTGTGTAAATTGTAAATATGATTTACAAATTTTAACAATACTTCTTTCTTTGGAATCTACATCTACATCACAACTTTAGATCTTTAATATCACACACATTCTGATAAAGATGTGTGTACCCAATCCCTCTTTAAATACTGGATATGCGTTTTTCCCTTAACTTGATCAATCACACCTTTGTAAGTTTCACAATTTCAGTCACGGGCATCTATAGTACATTAAAAGTATTGTTAAAATTTGTAAATCATATTTACAATTTACACAACACAGTTCAACTGATTGGCAGTCAGATCTCATAAGTACACATTTTTGATATGTTGATAATTACTTCCTCCAATCTCTTGCAAAACACCCACATTTCCAGCTGTTAGAATACCTTTTAATATTAACACTGCACTTGTAATATCTCTAGTTGAAATGAAATTAACTTATTTTCAACATACTCATGAGTTTTTGAATCCATTTCATTTATGACATTCACAAAATTCTCTAAATCTATTCAATTCATGGAATTATTTCTTTGGAATCTACATCATAACTTTAGATCTTTAATATGACACACACACTCTGATAAAGATTATTAAGTTCCAAATTTATAGCAAGTAATATTTTTGTGAAGGAACTATTCCAGTTCTGTTTTATGTGAACCCAAGCCCTCTTTAAATACTGGATATGCATTTTTTCCTTGAACTTGATCCATCACACCTTTGTAAGTTTCACAGTTTCAGTCCCTTTATATTTGGTGTATCATGCATACAACGCATAATACGCATAGAGGTATTATACGTAGAGCACGTGAAGTAGCGAAATTCATGTAATAGTAATAGAGAGAGAATAAGCGACTGATTGGTCAGTGTCAGTGGTGACGCCTACTATTGGTAGGGTAGAGATATAGCAAGCGCACCCTGATATTGTCTTTCTCTTTTTATTGTTATTACACTGCCACTTACACTAACGCCCATAACTAATTCACTCTACGTATAATACCTCTATGATAATATTCCCAACAATCGATACTACCAACATAATCAAAACGACGTTCAACTGAACCACGATACAGACTTACATATACAACCGAAAATTACTTTACTGTATGTCTTTTAAACGTTGGTTGTGGCATACTCTTGATTACTTTTATGTTTTTGGGGCAATAACACCACAATCGAATAAAACGACGTATGTTGAAGGAAAACCACACGTTTCAAAGTTTATTCTGACTTCGTTGTCAATAGCTTTATATTTATTCATGTAAATTGCAAAATTAAAATTTGATTTATTGTTTTTATATTTATTGATGTAAATTGCAAAACGAACATTTGATTTATGACATTTAAATTGACATTAAAAAATTTATTGTTTTTAGATATACAGGTAGCACAAAAATTTTAAAGATCATGTATTATAGTTAAACAGCTTTCAAATTAGAAGAATACTAAATCTGACGGTTGCTCGTATTACATACAGATGGCGAAATAGTTATTATCCATCGTTTGAACATTGTCAGTTATTCGGTTGTTATCGGTTGTCGACGTTGTCGTTTATTTTGTCATGTAGTAATCAATAAAAATGTAATTAAAACTTAAAACATTAAAACATATCGTGCATCAAACAAAAAAAGACAATATTGGAGCATTCATTTTTAGATTTCTGAATGTTCCAATCAAACGTCTAAAAGGTAATGAATTACGGTATTTAGAAGGTAATTTATTGATTAAATTTCTTAGACAGTATATTACAACTAAACTACCCCCCACATTGCAAAAAATATGGCTTCGGCGAATCAACAATAAAAAACTGTATTGCAAATGCCCGGCATTCGGTAATTTGTGAAGTTAATTCTAAGGATGGTGCATTGGAGAGGATAGAATACTACTGAGAAGTGCATTGCCAAGAATGAATGTCTCGATATGATCATATTTCTCATATGTTCTTGTAGTTCATATATTATTTCATTTTAAGTAATAAGAGAACTATGGGGGATACTTTTGCATGTTTTTCACCAGAAAAAGGTCCTGTTACCATTTGCAGTCCTGAAATGTCAGTGAAAATTCCTGACAAAGTGTATGGTGGTAAGAAGAGGCTTTTCAGTTTGTTTTTAGAAATCACCATGCATGAGTCTATTAGAGTTTTGAATGACAAATTATACTAGGATTCCAAGGTAACCAATTTAATATTGGTTTTCAAATTATTCATAATTTCTTTATGTATTTTGCAGCACACAAAAAGGTAGTGGAGAAAGAAGTTTGTACATTGAGTAGACAAGAGTGTGAGGAGTGAACTATCAAAATGGAAAAGAACAGCAAGGAGAGCCACAAATCTGAACGACAGAGTTCCAGCACTTGGAGAAGAAAAAGTGTAAACTAAGGTATTTAAAAAATGTAAACAGTAAAACTATAAATTTCTTTTGAAGTCAAATGTGAAATCAGCAGTTAAAGCCAAAGGGCTTTATTGTTGTTATTTATATTGTTCATTGGATGACAAAAGATTTGCTTTATTTATCAATATATAAACAAAGTGCCAAAAGTTATAAATTTTCATCAAGTTTTTTTTTACTATCTTACTAAAAACTCAAGTAATCTTGTAAATAGCATTCTTTATAATTTTTGTTACAATGAGCATATTTTTCATAATTCAAAGAAAAGTTTATTGTTTTTTTTTAGATGTACCTACTTGTTTGTGAGTATTATGAGTATTATTATGATATCAATTATTGTATGAGGTTTGAATAGTGCCCTATTTTTTTAATGTGTACAATTTCCTTAGTATTTGTTAATATTTTGTGGGAGTTGAATGTATTTACTAATATTTAGGTATCATTTATATTGTATTGTATAGTTTCATACTACTCTAAATGCAAAAGGTAGAAATGAAAATTCAAATATACAGAATATTAAATAAAGAAGCAGTCATCACATGTTGCTTTCAATATAATATATGTGGATTCCTCGTTGTTGGGGTACATCCATGTTTATTTAGTTTTAAGTTGTGGATACGACACTTAACATTTATGTCAACTGAAATTATTTTTTAGTTAATTTCAAAATCTTACCCGTGAATATATTAAATACAAGTTTACCGAAGCGATAAGTTAACTTTTTAATCCAGACAAGAGTAAAAACGCAACAAATGTATACCGCAAACAGGGAAACTATATATACAAGTATTTGAAAACTGTGTATGTTATGGTTGTACCTATTTTGTTCTTATTGTTATGTGTGAATAGTTCAATATTTAATTGCATTTGTAATTAATTTTGTAAATAAAAACAAAAAATATATATGTGGATTATTATTTCACTGATGGCGACATCTATAGTATAGTTTTTGAACTAGCAGAGAAATACACCGGCTACATGGTGTGCAGATTTCTTTTTTATCGGTAATTATTTAAATGCAGATGTCTGTAACAGAAATTCACATTTTTATTTATCCGGAAGAATCATAGATGGCTAAAACTGCCATTTTGTGGACACAATTTTCAACACAGAGTTTCCTATCTATTCTCTATTGTATGATGTGTTATAAACCAACTAAACTCCACAATGGGTAACTCCTGAAAAAGACGTTATAATCTAGAGGTGTCTCTTTTAACTTTATTCAAAGACAGCCATTATAATCACATGTTCATTCGGAATTTCAAAATATTGTCACACGTGTTATTGGACATTTTTGAGGTGCAGAGTGTTGTTAACGTACATTTCTTACAGCTTCTATTTTTAACACATCTTAAAACTATTTTTTCTCTAAATAATCGTTAATTTTTTCATATAAATTACCTAAGACAGGTTGTATTACTGACATTTAAGATGTTCCCATAATAAAACAGGTCAGGCATGGTTGCGTCACATTATTCGAACTAGTTAATAAAAATATTAAGACATACCTAATCAAATTATAACTATTTGCTAATTCTTAAGTGTGGAAGACAAGAATATTCTGAAACAAAAACGAAAGAGTTACATAAATTTTAACTAAAGTTTTGCTTGTAAATATCAGATATAACGTTAAAAATTAAACAGAGTACTATGCCTCATACAAAATATACTCATAATATATGAAACAATGCTCTAATAAACTGTAAATAACTTAATACTGACTTACCTTGTTGACATCTGGATAATTGTGGCATTGATCTTCATTGCATTATTACTTAATAACCAATAACAATTCTGTAACAAAGCATTAGGTTAGAGCAAAACTTTATAAAACACCTGATTATTCAACGTTTCTTTCTGAATCAGTGTTAAAAAGCTCGTAATTTTATTGTGAGCATCAATGTTATTCAGAATAAAAATTCATCATGTGAAATTATGAGGGATAAATAAATATGTCAATAATTCAAAAGTAGTTCATTAACCTACAAAAATTCGAAATAACCCTTTTTACTGTTTAGAATCTGTCAAACTTTTACAGACCAGGAGATCTGAATTAGAATTCAACCACGATTATTTGAGTCCTACCTTCTGGAGTACTGAAAGTTTATATGACGTACTTACAATTCATGGAAAAATCCTAGAGTTTCCTAGGAGATTTTCCTGAGAAAATTAGAATTTCGAAACAAAAAAAAATACGTACAGCACTTTCTGAGTACTGCCGGATTAATAAACCCATCGATTTTACCAAGATTTTTTTTTGGCAGGGTATAAGGGTTGAAATCGATATATAAACATGTAAGAAAAATCATTAATTTTGAAAGATTTTCTAAGTCCTGCAAACTAAATTAATAAAACATATTTATATCAAAATGACCAAAAATAACTGGCTTGCCTCCTAGGGAATAAATGAGTTTTCACTTAGAAAATTGTGCGAATTTTTCATCTTCATTCTGTTTTTCCAGAAATGTCCCTAGCAGGTATAATGCCATTTTTTGATCATTTTAAGATAAATTTTTTGGTTATTATAGTTGGCAGAAAACCATTCAAGAATTAAACATTTTCCCTACATGTTCATATATCGTTTACTACCATTACTACCCCCATGCCAAAAAAAATTTCATGATAAAATGGAAAGTCGTGGCAGCACCTACTTTTTTTGTTTGGAATTTCTAATTTTTTTTTTCACAAATAGTAAATACCTCATATAACCTCTCAGTACTTCAGAAGGCAGGGCTCAGAAAATCGTGGTTGAACTTCTAATTCAAATCTCTCGATCTATTAGGACAGAGATTTAAATTTAAGCTTAGGAATAAAACTAGATAAAAATATAAAATTGAACTAAAATCATAGTTCATTATTAATTTATCCAAACTCGTGAATAATTGACATTCACAATAATCAAATTTATATATTAAATATTTTTAGATAGTTTTCCTACAGCTTTACTCTTAATAAAAGATTTTTCTTACTTTTTTATAATCAGAACAGAATTGGACTTCTAACGCCATCTCCTTCACAGTACAATGACTGATAAATTGAACAGGAACAGTACTGAAACAAAGTATTAATTTAACAAAAAAACGTCATAAATTGTATTATAATTCAATGTTTCTTTCTCAATCAGTGTTAAAAAGCTCGTAATTTTATTATGAGCATCAACGTTATTCAGCACAAAAATTCATGTGAAATTATGAACAACTGAGGCTAAATAAATGTCTATGATCCAGACCACTTCACTTAGCTAAATAATTCGGAATAACCTTTTTAGGGTTCCGTATATACAATATACGGATACCCTTATAATTTCACTCCGGATTTCTGCCTCTGTCACAAAGAAATTTTCTCCTAAACTACTGGACGGAAGAGGTTGGAATTTGGTATCAATGTATAGTTTGGTGACCCGATCAGGAGTACATATCGTAAAAGAAAAAATTTGATTTTAGTGGTACTTTTGGGGGAAAACTAAAAAAATCGACCGTTCCCCCCCTGATCTCCGAAACTACTGAGCCTAAAATTTTGAAAAAAAAATAGGGAATATAGAACGTTACCCGAACTTTATAGGAAAAATAAGGAGAAACCATTAATATAAATTTTGGGGGCAAATTATAGAATTAAATAAAAATTTAAAAATAAAAAAATTCAAACGCATCATGTAATATATCAAATGAAAGGTCTCATTCTGAGGAACACGAATATATTTTTTATATTAAAAAAAATATATTTAAAAAGATATTAACGAAAATATACCAAAATTTACCCATTCCCCCCCTCCTTAACCCCGAAACTATAAAACGTAAAGTTTTGAAAAAAAAAATAGAGGCATAGGTTCTGACCTAAAGTTTACTGGAAAAATAAGAAGAAACCTCTACTTTTAATTTTGGGAGGCAAATTACAGAATTAAATGGAAAATATAAAAATAAAATTGTTTGTAACCCATTATGTTATATATCAAATGAAAGGGCTCATTACGACGAAAACAATTATATTTTTTTCATTTTTAAAATAAATTAATGAAAAGATATTAACAAAAATATACACAAAATTTTACCCATCCCCCCCCTCCTATCTCCGAAACCATAAGCTGAAAATTTTGAAAAAAATGGAAGTATAGCCCCTCACCTGAACTTTACTGGAAAAGTAAGGAGAAACCCTAATATTCATTTTTGGGGGAAATTATAAATTAAATGGAAAATAAAAAATTATAATTGTTTCTAACGGATCATGTAATATATCAAATCACAGGGCTCATTATGACGAATACAATTTTTTTTAAATGATTTTTTTTAATATATTTAAAAAAATATTTTAAAACAATTACCCATTTCTCCGTTATTCCCCAAACTATAACACCTAAATTTTTTGTTTATAGGAAAAATATGAAAAAATCCCTAATTCTATTATTTGGCCCCCAAATAATAGAATTAAACGGAAAATCAATTATTAGAAAACCCCCATAGTAATTTTATGGACAAATTATGCAATTAAATGGAAAATAAAGATTCAATTTTCAAACGCATCATGTAATATATCAGATAAAAGGCTCATTATGTGAATTACAAATATATCATATTTTCAAATCATTTGTTTAAAAGATATTAACAAAAATATTAAACATCAACATAACACTTTAGAAACTACACTTTAAATTTTGAAAAATATATTTATTTGTATTTTTTAATAATTTGAATAACAGATTTAATAATTTATAATTTAAAACTTGAACTATTTTGCCCTTTATCTTCCAATCTACAGAGCCTCAAAACTCAGACAGTAGATTATAAGACTTCTCTGAAAGTTTATTAGTAAAATAAAATTCTAATGTTAATTTTTGGGGGCCAAATTAGAAAATTAAATACATATGTATTCTGATAAAAATCAAGCGAATCCTGAAGCATATAAAATAAAATGTCTATGTATGGAAAATCAAAGTGTATATTTTTATAAATTCAAAACGCTTCCTTTAAAAGATATAAGGGTAAATATAAGAAAATGCCCTCATTCCCTGCTTGTCTGAAACTGGAATATTAGAATCTTGAAGGTGGTACGGAACCCTAAGTATGCGAGTCCAACTCAAATTATTTATGTACGTCGATCAAAACATTTGGTGAATGGTTGCCTTTGTGAATTTGTACACAATAACAATAAACCAATTTCTATCTTAAATAATTTTAGATAGTACTTCTCTACCATTGTAATAAACGCTTTATTTTTCTTAATAAAAGATTTCTGACGTTTTTTATAATAAGTATACTTACTATTGAGCATTTAGGTCTATCACTTTCAGAGTATTTTCCCTGGCCGATTGATAATTTGGACAGGAAAATGACTGCAAAAAAGTATTAATTTAGAACTAAACTTCATAAATCTTTCTTATAATTCAACGTTTCTTTCTCAGTCAGTGTTAAAAAGCTCGTAATTTTATTGTGAGCATCAATGTTAATCAGAACAAAAAATCATCATGTGAAATTGTATACAACGTTGACTAAATAAATATGTCTATCATCCAAATCAGTTCATTTAGCTAAGTAATACGGAATAACCTTTTTTCTATTTAGAATCGGTCAAACCATTAGAGCACTTGTCATTTTCAAAATCCACTGAGAGTTTAATTTAAGTAGGAACCAAAAAGATCAAAATATAAAAATTAACCTTGTGAATGATTAAAAAAGAAATTAACAACTCAGCCAAGCAATATTTCTGTTTTTTTTTTGTGAATGATTGCCTTGGTGTGTCCTTCATATTACACCTGAATTTATACATAACTCGGCTTACCAGTCTACCACTAACATAAAACAATTTTTATCTTAAATATTTTTAGAAAATTTTCTCTACAATAGTTTATTCTTCTTAATAAAAGGTTATTATCAGGATAATATTGAGCATCTAGGTCCATCACTATTTATTTTTTCCTGACAGATTGACAAATTGGACAGGAACAGTACTACAACAAAGTATTAATTTAGAACTATACTTCATAAATTGTTCTAGTTCGATCAGTGTTAAAAAGGTCATAATTTTAGTATGAGCATCAATTTTATCGGACAAAAATCATCATGTCAGCAACTGAGGATAAATAAATATGCCAGTAATCCAGCTCATTTTTCGATTTCCAATCGGTGAAACCAAATTTAAGAGTAGGAACAAATTATTTTTATGTGTTCTTGGGAAATAACACCACAATCGAAACAAAAATCTGTATACGAGGTGTGGCTATTAAATAAGGGGACTGACACTGCAGTGGAACGAGTGCGCATGCGCCAATCAACATTGACTAATAGCTGTTTAGTTTGAGGCTTCCTCTTCAAAATGCAGTTAGTCTCGTTTCTGTAAACAACATCGTTGAGACATAACCTTCATTTACGTTAGTGTTGTTATTTTATTTTTTGCCGGAAAAATGGTTAGCGTAATAATAGAGCAACGAATTGTTATTAAATTCCACTTTAAACTTGGAAAAACCGCTACCGAAACCTATAATATACTAAAAGAAGTGTATGGCAGTGAATGTGTATCGTGGACTCATGTTTTTGAATGGTTCAGGCGTTTTCAAGATGGTGGACAAGACGTTGAAGATGATTCGCGGCCAGGTCGTCCTTCAACATCAAAAACGGATGGCAATGTGGAAAAAGTTGCTAATTTGATTCGGTCTAACCGTCGAAGTATTCGAGCAGTTGCTGAATCTGTAGGCATTGATGAAGAATGTGTACGGCAAATTTTACGTGACAATTTGAACATGCGAAAAGTGTGTGCAAAATTGGTACCAAAAATTCTCACGATCGAACAACAAGCAGCTCGCAAAAATGTTTGTACTGACACTTTGAATGCCATTGAAAATGACCCAAATTTATTGGAAAGGATAATAACATGTGATGAATCGTGGTTTTTTACTTATGATCCGGAAACGAAGCGCCAGTCCATGCAATGGAAAACCCCAAATTCACCGAGAGTCAAAAAAGCAGGATGAGCAAGTCAAAATTTAAAGCAATGATGATTGTTTTTCGATATTCATGGGATTGTATACCTTCACTGGGTTCCTGAAGGTCAAACAATTAATCAACGTTACTACCTTCAGGTACTTGATAAACTACGTGAAAGAGTAAGAAAAAAACGACCCAAAATGTGGAAGGACAAATCGTGGGTTTTGCACCAAGACAATGCGCCAGCTCATTCCGCGTTATCTATTAAGCGGTTCCTAGCCAAGTTCAGCATCCCAGTGTAGAACATCCACCTTACTCACCAGACCTAGCACCATGTGACTTTTATCTTTTCCCTAAGGTGAAATCGGCATTGAAAGTTTCGAGTTTTGAATCCGTAGAAGCTGTTCAAAAGAAAGCGGCAAGAGTCCTGAAAGAGTTGACAGAAGAGGACTTCCAGCACTGTTTCCAACAATGAAAAATTCTCATGGAGCGTTGTAGGGATAGAGAAGGGGTGTATATTGAAGGCGATAAGTAATTATGTATAAAATAAAAATATATTTTTTTACAATATCAGTCCCTTTATTTAATAGCCATACCTCGTATTTAAGGAAAAAAACCAAACGTTTCCTGGTCCTTCGAGGTGTCATTCTTTTGTACGCAAGACAATCCTAGATGTCGGTCTTTACATCTCTCGTTTTCAAAGTTTGATATATGACAATTAGGAACAAATGTACATAAAAATATAAAATTTAATTAAAACTATAAATCATTAATTATTAAATTATACAAACTAGTGAATAATAGAAAAATAAACTAAAGAAAGAATATTCCTGTTTTTTGGTGATTGCCTTAGTGTGTTTATGTATCCTTTATATTACAGGTTCCTTCCAACCGGTAATCGTCGTGCGTGGTAACGAGTTACCGTTTACAATGATTTTACGCGCAATACAATTACCGGTTGCTTATCGGTTTTACGTCGTGTTGGAACAGGCCTTACATCTTTAATTTATAAATAATTCGGCTGTCATTAACAATAAACCAATTTCTGTCATAAATAATTTTACATAGAAGTCTCTACAATTGTAATGAATGTTATTCTTCTTAATAATTTCTTACCTTTTTATACTGAGGATACTATTGAGAATCTAGCCCCACCACTTTCATAGTATTTTTTGTACTGAGCATCAATGCAATTCAGAACAAAAATTCATCATGTAAAATTGTGAACAACTGAGGATAAATAAATATGTCAATGATTCAAATCAGTTCATTTAGCTAAACAATTCGGAATAACCTTTGTTAGAATCCGTCAAATCATTAGGACAGAGATTTTAATTAAATTTAAAGCATAGGAACAAAACTAGACAAAAATATAGAATTTAATTAAAATCCTAGTTCATTATTAACGTATGCAAACTCGGAGCCTTGCTGTATTTATGTATCCTTTATGATGCTAATGGTGCCTCAATATATTTTATTTGTCTTTACGTACTTATTAGACGAGGAATTTATTATAGATCTTATTTCCGTAAAGAAACCTATTACATTTTTAATTTATACATATCTCGGCTGACCATTGGATTATGTTAATGATAGATTAACAATAATCAAATTCTTTATTAAATAATTGTATATAGTAGTCTCTACAATCATAATAAATGCTTTTTTCTTCTTAATAAAAGATTTCTTACCTTTTTATCATCAGGGTAGAATTGGGCTTCTAACTTCTTCACTTTCAGAGTATTTTTCCCTGACTGGTAAATTGAATAGGAACAGTCCTGTAACAAAGTATTAATTTAGCACTAAACTTCATAAATTATATTATAATTCAATGGTTCTTTCTCAATCAGTGTTAAAAAGCTCGTAATTTTATTGTGAGCATCAATGTTATTCAGCACAAAAATTCATCATGTATAACTAAGGGTAACAGTTATCCAAATCAGTTCATTTAGCTTCAAAATTTTAAAAATCTTTTTTTCCGTTTAGAAATGATCTGAGATTTTAATTTAAGAGTAGGAAGAAAATTAGACAAAAATATAAAATTTAATTAAAATAATAATTCATTATTACCTAAATTAAGAAAACTGATGATTAATTAAAAAATAAATTAATATCACGACCAAGCAACATTCTTGCATTTTTGGTACATTTTTTTATATATTACATCTTTAATTTATACATAACTAACAAGCCTGGCACTAACAAACCAATTTTTATTTCAAATAATTTTATATGCCACTTTCTAGAATCATACTTTCATTATTCTTCTTAACAAAAGATTTCTTACCTTTTTATGATCAAGATACTATTGAGTATTTAGCATTTTTTCCTAATTGACTGATAAATTGGATGGAACCAGTTCTGCAAAAAAGTATTAATTTAGAACTAAGCTACATAAGTTATGTTAAATTCAAAGTTCGTTCTCAAATCAGTGTTAAAAAGCTCGTAATTTTGTTGTGAGCATCAATGTCATTCAGAACCAAAATTCATCATGTGAAATTGTAAACAACTGGGGATAAATAAATGTCTATAATCCAAATCAGTTCACATAGCTAAATATTTTCTATTTAGAATCAGTCAACTCAACCATTGTAATAAACATTTTATTTTCTTAATAAAAGATTTCTTACCTTATTATAATCTGGATAATATTCAGCATCTAGCTCCATCAATTTCACTGTATTTTTCCCTGGCCGATTGATAATTTGGATAGGAACATGACTGCAACAAAGTATTAATTTAAAACTAAACTTAATAAATTTTGTTACAATTCAACGTTTATTTCTCAATCAGTGTTAAAAAGCTCGTAATTTTATTGTGAGCATCAATGTTATTCAGAAAAAAAATTCATCATGAGAAATTGTGAAGAACTTGGGCTAAATAAATGTCTAATCCAAATCAGTTCATTGAACTAAATAATACGGAATAATCTTTTTTCTATTTAGAATCGGTCAAACCATTGGGGCACTTGTCAGTTTCCAAATCCACTGAGAGTTTAATGTAAGAGTAGGAACAAAAATAGTTGAAAATATAAAAACTAATGAAAATTATACTTTCTAATTAAATAGTGCAAACTGGTGAATAATTGAAAAAAATTAACAGCTCAACCAAGCAATATTATTGTTTTTTGGTGAATGATTGTCTTGGTTTATTTATGTAGCCTTTATGTTACACCTGCATTTAGACAAATCAGCAGATCGATCTGTCACTAACAATAAACCAATTACTGTCTTAAATAATTTTAGACAGTATCTACACACATAATAAATGCCTTGTTCTTCTTGATAAAATACCTCCTACCTTTTTATCACTAGGACACTATGAGCATCAAGCTCCATCACTTTCAGAATATTTTTTTCTTGGCTGACTGATAAATTGGACAGGAACAGTAATGCAACAAAAGTACTAATTTGGAACTAAACTTCATAAATTATATTATAATTCAACTTTTTGTTATTAACCACTGTTAAAAAGCTTGTGTGTTATTATGAGCATCAATGTTATTCAGAACAAAAATTCATCAGGTGAAATTGTGGACAACTGAGAATTATTCAACTCAGTTCATTTAGTGAAATAATTCTGAGTAACCTTTTTTACTATTTAGAATCAGCCAAACTGTTAGAGCACTTGCCATTTTCAAAATACGCAGAGCTTTTTATTAACGTAGGAAACAACTAGACAAGAATAAAAATTAATTAAAATTATAGTTCATTATTAAATTATGCAAATAGGTAAATAATTGAAAAACAAATTAGCATCTTTACCAAGTAACATTACTGCGTTTTTAGTAAATAATTGCCTTGGTGTATTTATGTCATTCATATTAAATATTTAATCTGTCATTAACAATAAACCAAGTTCTATCTTAAATATTTTTAGACAGTATTCTCTACAATAGTAATAAATGCTTTATTCTTCTTATTAAAAGGTTTCTTACCTTTTTATCATCATGATACCATTAAGCATCTAGCTCCATCACTTAAGAATATTCTTTCCTGACAGATTGATATAGGAACAGTACTGAAACAAAGTATTAATTTAGAATATACTTAATTAATTATGTTATAACTCAAAATTCCTTAGTCAATCAGTGTTAAAAAGCTCGTAATTTTAGTGTGAGCATCAATGTTATTCAGACCAAAAATTCATCATATGAAATTAGGCAAGGCGCAAATTGAGACGCGAATAACACGAGTGAGGTAACATGACACTAGTGGCGCGACCGGAACATGTCACTCACGTCGCGTTGTGATCCGCATATTGAGACGCAGTTCGTACCCAACTGCGTCAAATAATGTATGATTCATGAATGAATAAATTTGTTATTTCAATTTCGTCTTTATATAATTAGCATATTTGGATCTTATAACCCTTTTGATATCTTACCGCCTTTATTAACGTCTCATCTTACCATTTTTCAAAACACTTGACAATCTGTTTACACGTGCGACACGAGAAACTGTGTCTCAACCACAGCGCGACACGAGAATTGTGTTTCAACTACAGCGCGACCCGACTGTCAGTAGACGCGAGTCGTGCGTCGCAGCACTTTATTGCAATTTGCGCTGTCCTATTCAATCTTAGGCAAGGCGCAAATTGAGAAGGTATAGCGCGTATGAGGTGACATGACACGAGTGGCGCGACCAGCACGTTCCACACATGTCACATGATGATCCGCATATTAAGACGCAGTTCGTAGCCAATTGCATCAGAAAATGTATGATTTAAGAAGGACTGACTGACTGCTTTGTCATTAACAATAAACAATTTCTATCATAAATAATGTTAGATAGAATTCTATACAATTGTAATGTGTTATTCTTCTTAAAAATTACTTACCTCTTATTATCAGGATACTACTAAGCATCTAGCTCCAGCACTTTCATAGTATTTTTTCCTGGCAAATTGATAAACTGGACAGGAACAGTACTGCAACAAAGATTTAATTTAGAACTAAACTACATAAATGATGTTATAATTCAAAGTTTATTTCTCAAATCAGTGTTAAAAAGCTCGTAATTTTATTGTGAGCATCAGTTATTCAGAACAAAAATTCATCATGTGAAATTATGAACAGTGCCTAAATAAATATGTCAACAATCCAGATCAGGTTATTTGGTTTAATAACTCAGAATAATTTTCTCTGTCTAGAATCGTTCAAATCATTAGGGCACTTGTCATGTTCAAAGTACACTTAAGATTTTAATTTAAGAGTAGGAACAAAAACTGACAAAAATATAAACTTTAATTAAAATTATAGTTAATTATTAAAGTACACAAACTGTTAAAAATTGAAAAACAGATTAACCTTTTGACCAAGCTATATTCTTTAGTCAGTTGAAAGTTGTCCATTGTTATTTCACACCCACACTGGCAACTGAATAGTTGCTCAATATCATTTTTAAAATGCATTACTTCAACATTATCCATTTGTACAATTTTATACATTTATTGGCAGTTTAAAATCAAGAGCAACCTTTTAATAACCAGTGTGTGATGACAGATATGAACATGTATGTTCCATTTGTCAGCAAGAATTGAATTGCCAGGAAAATCAAACATGTTGGAAGCTTTTAGTTGCCAGAACTAACAAATGGCCTATGTGCAGGTTCTCATAAGAAATCATTTGTTCTATTTTTGTGAAAAAAGTAGTTTGACAAAAGTTGCCAGTGTGTGGATAGCCTTATATTTCACCTTTAATTTATACATAACTCAGCTGATAAACCTGTTATTAACAATAAACCAATTTCTATCTTAAATTAATTCAGAATAACAATTCAACGAGTGAAATTCTGAATAATTGGGGCTAAACAAATGTGTCAACGATCCAAATCATTTCATTCATTTAGATTAATAATTCGAAATAACATTTTTTGTTTTGTTTGGAATGGTCAAACCTGTCATTTTCAAAATATTTTAATTTAACAGTAAAAACAAAAGTGGACAAAAATTATGCAAAGTGGTGAATAATTGAAAACACAATAGCATCCGTTCAAGTAATATTTTTACAATTTTGGTGAATTCATACATGATTCATTTATGCCTGAATGTACAAGAAGTATATATTGACTTCGGCAAGCATTTTGATTTGGTCCTCCAAAATTCATTGCTGAAAAAACAAAGTCAATACAAAGTAAGAACTGAAGAACTGAATTTGCTGGCCTCATATCTTTCCACTGGGCATTTGTAAGTGAAGATTAATAGTCAGTTGATTAATGAGTATGAGGTAATGCCCAGAGTCCCACAAGGCTCATAAATGATATTGGTGACAATTTCAATAGTGTGTATTTACTATATGGAGCTAACTTGAGAATTTGTATAAAAAAGTAACAAGTGAATATGTTATATATGCTTTTCAACATTTATAAGTTGGAAAATGGTATGAAATATGTGTATGACATGACTATTAAAAACAATGAACAATCTAGTAGTATTTGCTGATAATGCATTAACATTCTCAGCTCTGTTATCAATACTAGCAGGCATTGGGCTTTATCTGGTGAGCAAGTAAAAAAGTATGGGAATGCAGATACATGGCTACACTTATTACTTATTCTCATCTTTTATTAGACCAATACTGGAATATGGTCTGTGATATGATATCATTTCATGAAACAACAAATAAAAAAACAATATAATCTATGTAAATTGTAAGTAATAATAATTGTTGCTGAATTATAAATAGCATCAATTGTTGAAAATAATTTAACAATTTGGAAGATCTAGTAATTTCTATATTAGAAATGTAAAGTATAAGTGAAATTTTGTATAAAAAACTATAAAATAAAGTTTAATCACAATTTAAATTTACAAATATGCACTAACCGACAAGAAACTATAAATCGCTAGCATTTTAATCATAAGGATAATCATTAAGCACTTAACTAATCAAATGGATTGAATTTTTCTAAATATAATGGCCAAGAACAGTACTATACATATTCAGGGTAAAAAATATATATAACTAATGATTTGATAATTGAACAAATACACATGTGTGCATCAAAAAAATGATCCTGACTACACAGCTATATCTAAAAAGTGTTTATAAAGATTTGAAGATAAAAGGTAGGTACATACCAATATTCTTTAAAAATGTTCTATATCAAGGTTATTTTTTAATATAGCATGTGTTATTTTGGTAAATTAAATGGTTGTTTCTTAATATAATTACTTACCTTAATTTTTCTAGTATCCACTAGTATAGCATTTCCAAACTTGATAAAAAATAATCAAACGTTAAGCAAAATGATTGTTATAGAACATTGAAATCAGTTATCAATTAACTCCAATAACAATTTTAAAATTTGAAGATTTCCACTTCCACATGTGCCTTTCATCAGCTACACATCAGCCATAAATTCAAATTCACAGATCATACAATAATATTATTTAAGTTACCTTAGAACATAGAACACATTCTTAATAAAGATCACAGATCAAACACATAAAGATGACAGAAGGGCAGAACCAGAGAACACATTCTTAATAAAGATGACAGAAGGGCAGAACCATAGAGATAATACTTAATATGGAGCAAGAATAGTACACAAAGGATTGCTCTATAGATGTACATTTTTCTGAAAGCAGAATCAAGAAGCTTAGATCATTTACCATCTAGATATAGGCTGTCAAGCATATAATCGTGGCATCGCTAGAAAGAAAGTACAATAGAGACAGTAACAGGCTATTTCACTGGTGGGTGGAAGCACCAATCAACAACATTCTTATGTATGATCTGTGAACAAGATGCTGAACGTATTTCATTGGAAGCAGCTCCCAACCGGGTGAAATAGCCTCTTGCCCTCCCTGTTGCCCTCTTTCTCCTTAGTTTTACCATAACATTTGTGCACTGCAGGCTATCTCCAGAAAGTACATGCTCTAAGTCAAGAAGTGGCTTAGGAAAAGTAGCTAATATTTGCAGCAACACCTTTTCCAATTAAGTTGTTACAAATATTACTTTAATCGAATGAAACAAAGTCAGAAAAACTCTTCAAACTGTCAACAGACAAAGCGTTTTGACAGAGTCAAAGACGGCGATATATCAAAACGTTGTCTGATTTATTAGAAAAATTTTTAAAATGGATCAAGCAATCTTTGTATGTGCTAACACTTGAATATGGATTGTTTACTGAA